>CP139504.1:255328472-255373472 GCA_021014915.2 Artemisia tridentata subsp. tridentata | reverse complement strand
TAACTTGGGCTCATCATGCTATACTCGCGGGGAAGGAAAAACGAGCAGTTTACGCTTTAGTAGCTACCGTTTCACTGGCTCTAGTATTCACCGCCTTTCAAGGAATGGAATATTATCAAGCGCCCTCCACAATTTCGGATAGTATTTATGGTTCTATGTTTCCTGAGTAACCAGGGTTAAAATTCCACTTCTGTCCTTTTTGCAAACTAATTTATTTTTTTAAATTTTCTAATTAAAACTTAATAAGCAACAGAAGATAAGCTATTTTTGTAAAAGAAATTATTTTTGAAACTTTGAAATAAGCTGAGAAACAACTTATTAAAAAGTATGAGTTGGCTTTTTGAGAACAAGTAGAAGTTGGTTTTTAAAAGACAAATTAAGCTACAAATAAGCTAAATGGTAACTGAAAAGGGGCTAAGTACATGAAAATAAGCTGAATGAAAGTTGAATAAGCTACAAATAACAAGCAATAAGCACTTAATGAGCACAAAATAAGCCAAAAAAAGGTCTAAGGGTCTGCTGAAGCAGCAGTGTGCAAGGCAAAAATGCCCTTTTCAAGGCACTCAAAAGCTATCATAAGCTAACAGATAAATATTATAAAAAATACTAGAAGCTAGGTGAACTGGGGAATATTAATAATCCAAAATTACAGCTAATTCTAACTTATAATAAGAGAACTAGAAAATCTACAAAGTCTGCAAAAGTAAAAAAAACAAAACAATGAGACTGCTATGCTAGTAAAATTGTAGACCTAAGCTAGGCTTAAAGGCATTCAACAAGGGACTTGGGGTAACCTTGACTGACCTAATAGAGTCTAAAAATACCAAAACTAGGTGCTCAAAAGGGTTTAAGCTTATGGGAGCTTATCTAGTTCAGTTCATGAGCTTATGTCTGCACTAGCAGACTTGAATCCCTACAAATCTTCAAAAATAGGCAAAGTACTTATGCTGATAACTCCTAGATGCTGCACTAATCAAGATTAAGCTTAAGAAACATGCAAATGAATAGTGAAAACCCCAAATGACCCGTTTTACCCACTATGCCAAACACCACTTTAAATATTGATTTTGAACTTTCACCCTAGAAATCACCAAACTAAGCTATGATTCTGATTTAACTAATATTACCAAGCCTGTTTTACTCCTAATGAACAGTTTCTGAGTGTGAATAAGCACTGATTAAGCTAGTTTCTATACTAAGCTAATTTGGACTGATTTTAACTTAGAAAGTGAAAACGAGATTTAAGCTAACATTAACTATCAAATAACATTCATTAACTTCAACTAAAGCAAATCAACATAGAAAAACACAGTTAAGCAAGGAATAAGCAGTTTGAACAGTAGAATCAAAGAAAATACAAAAAAACTAGAAATTGCTCACTTGAGACCCTAGCTTAACAAGGGCTCCAAATAGGCAGCTACAAGCTCCTAGCTTGTAAACAAGCTAGGTATAGTCCATCTGGCCCCATCCATTGCAGGCCACTTCAAAAATGCTTTCCACAGTCATAAGCTAATGTAAACCTGTGATGCTTTTGACTTATTTTTGATTTTTTTGAAATTTTTGAGGTTAAACTGGATTATACTACCATGAACTTACAGTAAGCTATAATAAGCTTATATAAGCTTGTTCAAACAGTAAATGAGTTTTTATAATAACAACTTAACTTAATCCGAATTAAGAGTAAAACCTTGAATTTCTATTAAGCTTGAAACTGAGTACAATTCTTGAAATTACAAAAGAGACATAAAGTAAAATTGCATTTAAAGTAAATTTTAGCTAAAAACTACTAACTAATTAACTAAAAGACTCACTGCCAAATTGGCTTACAAGGGGACCTATTTATACTAAAAATAAAACTAAAGGTCTTCACTCTTTTGTGTTTCTTTTGTGAGGGAGAATAGCTGGAAAACCTTTGTGTGCTTCTTGGGATTAAATCCCACCCCTTGGATGAGAGTTGAAATCATCACAGCCCTAGGATTGACTTTTGGCGCCCATTTTGGTTGCGGATTGCCAACCTGGCATGGTCACACGTGAAGAGTGGTATCTCGTGAAGGGTAGGGGAGAGGACATGTGATTAGTAGGGGGAGGTTGAGTGTGGCAGAGGTGGTGATGATGGTGTTGGGGTACTTTTTGTTGGGCGGGAAATGGGAGGAAGAAAAGGTTGACCTAGGTCAGACCTGGTTGTGTTTAGTTAAAACACAAAAAGGGCCGGGTTTAGGTTTAGTGGGATATGGGCTATGGTTTATTTATTTTGTGGGCTGGGGTAATGGCTAAGGTGGTGATGGGTTAAGATGGGTTTAAGGATTTTGGATTAAAGTTATTTGGTTTAAGGGATTTAGGATTAGTTATGAATTTTAGGTTTAAGTAAAGGGACCATTCTTGTAAATGCTAAAAATCCAGAGACCATGGCTGCCAATTCTGAAAAATAATTCCAAGGACCATTTGTGTTGTTTTGGTAATTTTGGAGTTGACTTTGACTTTTGACTTTGACTTCACTTGATCAAATGCACACTTGTTGTCGAGTCGATCCAAAAATGCCTGTTTTTGCACCGTTTTCAATCCTTCATATCTGAAACACATAAAAACACAAAACCAAGGATATCTGCAATATATTTGGGTGTTTTTGGTTATTTTTGTGTCTTAAATGGGTGTAAAATGATGGGTATTTAGACACTCATCAATCCCCCACACTAAGCTATTGCTAGTCCCTAGCAATCCAATCATATGAAGTAATGAAAGGATCAAAAGAATACCAAGTATACCCCGTTTCGACTTTTTATTTAATGCGAGAAATTTAAACTGAAAAAAAAATAAATAACATGCTTGATTTTCAAAAATGGTATCATGGAACAGGATTCACACAAAATGGGTGTCTCCAGGGAATTGATATTGTCATCCTCTTTTTATACTCCCAACTAAGCTTAAACTCAATGTGCAAATGCTTTTGTAAAATGCTAACACTACTTATACTAATAATCTATGTAAGCCGAAACTTAACTTTTCACTCCCACATTTATTTAAGTTAGGTGACTGTGCTTATTTTCAAAATTTTGACCGCAAAAATCGACATTTATTATGGTTGTTATTTGTTTAAGTCGAATACTAATTTACCGGGAACCTCGAAAATCTAAGGATCAAAAGGGCCTTTTCCATGTAGCGGCTTTCTTCTCGGCACATCCCAAACCAGTTGGTTTTAGGTGACCAGACTTTTGACACCCCACAGAGAATAGTACCGGAATCAGCGGAATTTTGATTTCAAAGATTTTGGATATTCCCACTACGCTAGTATTAAATACTTAACTAAATAACAACAAACGATCATTTAGAGATTAGAGACTTAAAGGTGAGATCACTCCATGTAACGGCTTTCTTCTCGGCACATCCCAAACCAGTTGGTTTTAGGTGACCAGGCTTTTGACACCCCACAGAGAATAATACCGGAGCTTTCGAGGCCTTTGAAATCAACAATCTACTAAATAACCGTTTAACTTTTATACAAAATTGACGAATCAAAGTTCAACTTCCGATTTAAATTTAAAAGAAAGCAATTTCTACATTTATTAACATATATATCTTTATTTTTGCAACATCAAAATTTATTGCATTTTGCAATATCATTCCATTTTATTTTATTATATTTTTTTCATTTTTTTCATTTTTTCATCATCATTTTTTTTACTTAACTTTGTGCAATATAAACTAACGGAGCTTCACGGGAACCAAGACCTAAACGCCTTTCGGAATAAAGGATCCAAGGGCCAATTTTGAACCGTAGCTTAGGACTTATATGCTTTCTCAAAAATTAAAATAAAAAGTTGAACTCGGGCTCTATATCAAATTTGTATAAAAATTTGTTTTGCATAACAACATGATTTTAACGTTCAAACGTTTGAAAACAGCACGTATTTAAGCAGATTAGGAGCTTCTGGGAGGAAAAGCCATAGATTACTTGTATAAGCTCTAAAGAGAACCAACTACTCTACGCTTAGCATTTTCATTTGCACAAATCGTAAAACCTTAGTCTAACCGTTAAGGAAGCAGCTAGATCAACACTCTGGCAGAGTCGGGATTCCCCTTGTTCTAACCTAATCAAGACTAAACACTTTTTATTTATTGCAATTTCTTATCTAAAAACGACAAAAATTTTAAAATTTTGGTCAAAAACGGGAGTACTAGGGACTAGAAGGTACATATGTGACAAAATATGAGAGAATTCCCCCCCCCCCACACTTAGAATTGAATATTGCCCTCAATATTCAAAGTATCGGCTATTATGCCGACACTTAGAACGTAAAAAGGTAATACCACTAGCCAAGTGTGGAACATAAATCTCCATTTTTCACAAAAAAGGTTGAAAAGATATCCCTAGATAATCGTTAGCAAAAGGATAGGATATTGGGTGGCTGGATTGAAAACATGCGCGTCAATCAACACTATCCAAGGGAAACCTGAAAATCAGAGCAAACAACACAAAAGCCAAGCACAGTGGGACTCCCCCACACTTAGTTGTTAGAAAGTAGAAAGAAGTCAGAAACATGGGTTGTCACCCATGTGGTGCTAATGTTTTTGTTAACTGAGTCACTAGCTTGACTCGACCCCGAATTCATTGGTCCATGGGGAAAGTTTGGAGATCCGGGACAACCATGGATGGTATGTCCCCTCCAAAGTAATGCTTCAACCTATGACCGTTCACCTTGAAGTTTGGTCCGTCGTTTTGAGATAACTCGATAGTACCGTAGGGAAAAACTTTGGCAACGGTGAATGGTCTAGTCCAACGGGTTTTAAGCTTACCCGAGAATATTTTTAATCTAGAATTGAAAAGAAGGACTCGGTCACCAACGTTAAAAACGCGGTTCTTGATTTTGGAGTCATGGATCTTCTTTGTCTTTTCTTTGTAGATCAAAGAATTCTCGTAGGCTTGATCACGAAGTTCATTTAATTCATTGAGTTGAACTTTGCGGTGATCACCCGCGGACTTTAGGTCGAAGTTTGCATGCTTCAAGGCCCAATAAGCTTTGTGCTCGAGCTCGATCGGTAGATGGCACGCCTTTCCGTACACAAGCTTGTAAGGAGTACACCCGATGGGTGTTTCATAAGCTGTACAGAAGGCCCACAGTGCATCATCTAGTTTATCCGACCAAGACGCACGGTTTTCACCTACGGTCCTTTCCAAAATTCTTTTTAAACCACGGTTTGAAACTTCCACTTGTCCACTTGTTTGTGGGTGATACGCGGTAGAAAGACGGTGAGTAATACCGTACTTAAGCATGACCTTTGCAAATTGGTCATTGCAAAAGTGCGTACCGCGATCACTAATGATAGCACGGGGAGTTCCAAACCGAGCAAAGAGAGTTTTCAAAAATTTACAAACTACTCGGGCGTCGTTGGTGGGGAGTGCTTTCGCTTCAACCCATTTAGACAAGTAATCGACGGCCACGAGTATATACTTGTTCCCTCGTGAAGACGGGAACGGGCCCATAAAGTCAATGCCCCAAACGTCAAAGATTTCACAAACTTGAACGACGTTTTGTGGCATTTCATCTTTTTGCGTGATCTTCCCGTGACGTTGACAAGAGTCACAAGATTTGACTAAGTCATGGGCATCACGGTAGATTGTGGGCCAATAGAAACCGGAATCAAACACCTTCTTGGCGGTGTAGTTGGCACCATGATGTCCCCCCGTGGGTCCATTGTGGCAAGCCTTAAGAATTTCAACGGCTTCTTGGCCGTGAACACACCGCCGGATGACTTGATCCGCACACACTTTAAACAAGTAGGGGTCGTCCCAAAAGTAATGCTTCACATCTTTGAAGAATTTGTTCTTTTGTTGGGACGACATCCCTTTCACAACAAAGTTACCCGCATGGTAATTTGCAAAATCGGCAAACCATGGGGTATTAGAATCACCACGAAAAGATACCACGTTAAGTGTCTCGAGAGGAAATGTTTCATTTATTTCCTTTTTCTCGAGCACACTTTGGTGAGGATTCTCTAATCGAGACAAATGATCAGCAGCAAGGTTCTCAGCTCCTTTTTTATCACGGATGGTGATATCAAATTCTTGGAGGAGGAGAACCCATCGGAGCAATCTCGGCTTTGCATCTTGTTTTGCAAAGAGATATTTGAGAGCCGAGTGATCCGTATACACTATGCTTTTAGACAAGATTAAGTATGGCCGAAACTTTTCGAAAGCATACACCACGGCTAATAATTCTTTTTCCGTCGTGGTGTAATGTGCTTGAGCTTCGGTCATAGTTTTGCTAGCATAGTGTATAGGCTGAAAATGTTTTGCTTTTCGTTGCCCCAAGACCGCACCTATGGCAAAATTGGTTGCATCACACATAAGTTCAAAAGGTAGGTCCCAATCGGGGGCAACCAAGATTGGTGCTTCAGTAAGCTTTTTCTTTAGAGTTTGAAAAGCTTCAATGCACTCTTGTGAGAAAATGAACGGAGTTTCCTTTTCAAGGAGACGAGTCATCGGCCGGGCGATTTTTGAAAAATATTGAATGAATCTACGATAGAAACCGGCGTGACCAAGGAAACTCCGTATGCCTTTGACGGTAGTGGGATGAGGTAGCTTAGCGATAACATCAACTTTAGCCTTATCGACCTCAATCCCACTCTTGGAAATCTTATGGCCGAGGACAATGCCCTCTTTGACCATGAAATGACTCTTCTCCCAATTTAGACAAAGATTAGTGTCTTCACAACGTTGAAGCATTTTGTCCAAATGGGAGAGACATGTGGTGAAAGAATCCCCAAAGACCGAGAAATCATCCATAAAGACTTCCATAGTTTTCTCGATCATGTCGTGAAAAATGGCCAACATACACCTTTGGAACGTGCCCGGAGCATTACATAAGCCAAAAGGCATGCGTCGGTAGGCAAACGTTCCATAGGGGCACGTGAAAGTGGTCTTTTCTTGATCTTGCGGGTCAATGGGAATTTGGAAGTAACCCGAGAAACCGTCGAGGAAACAATAGTACTCGTTTCCCGCTAGTCTTTCGAGCATTTGATCCGTGAATGGAAGAGGAAAGTGGTCTTTACGGGTGGCGTCATTTAACTTTCGGTAGTCAATGCATACACGCCATCCCGTCACCAATCGAGTAGGAATCAACTCGTTCTCATCATTTGTAATAACGGTAATGCCACCTTTTTTAGGCACGCAATGAATGGGGCTCACCCAAGGACTATCCAAGATAGGGTAAATCAAGCCGGCATCAAGGAGTTTAAGAACTTCCTTTTTGATAACCTCGTGAATTTTTGGATTAACCCTTCTTTGATGTTGAACCGCCGGTTTAAAGTCATCTTCCATTAAAATCTTGTGTGTACAAAATTCCGGGTTAACACCCTTAATGTCGGAAAGTTTCCAAGCGATGGCTCGCTTGTGTGACTTTAGAACCTTTATGAGAGCGGTTTTCTCCTCATCATTTAAATCTTTAGCAATTATGACGGGTAATTTATCGGTACCCTCCAAAAATGCATATTCGAGATGAGGTGGTAAGTCCTTAAGTTCGACCTCCGGAGGATCATCAGAATTTTCAACAGATTTGATTTCCTCATTATGAAGTTCTATCGGAGGGAGGGATGATGGATCTTCATTAAGTAACTTCTCAATTAGAAGAATGTCTCCCTCCATGTCAAATACACCATCATCAAATGGAGTTGAATCACAAGACAACCAAGCTTCAATCTCTTCCAAGATGAAGTCACCTCCCTCGAACGGAGTGAGAGAGGGGGAAGAGAGAGAAATGGTATGGTCTAAAGAAGTGGGATTGCCACTTAGTGCTTCCTGAAAATATTCCTCGCATGTAGCATCAATGATATCAATTTGGTTAATTGACTCGTTATCACGCTTGAGAGGATATTTTGAAGTACTCTCAATATTAATGACCAATTTTTCATCACCGACTCTAAGATTCATTTCACCTTCGTAGACGTCGATTAATGCACGAGCTATTTTCAAGAATGCTCTTCCCAAGATAAGGGGGACACGGGGATCGGCATCAAAATCAACTACTACGAATTCAGCAGGAAAATGGAACTTGCCAACCTTCACGAAGACATCTTCGGCAATACCTTTCGGAATAGTAACTGATCGGTTTGCAAGCTCTAGTGTCATTCGTGTATCAGTAAGTTCCGGTAGAGAAAGCTTTGCCCATACGGAAAGAGGAATTAGATTGATGCTTGCGCCAAGATCGGCCAAGGCTAAGCATTCATCAAGCTTTTGGAAGTCACAAGGAATGAGAAATTTGCCGGGGTCTCCTAGTTTTTCGGGTAACTTCTTAAGAATTACCGCCGAACAATTCTCATTCAATGGAGTCTTTGCCAATTCCAACAATTTTTCCTTATTGCTAAGGAGACTCTTGAATGTTGAAGCAAACTTTGGCATGTAGAGAAGAGCATCCGCAAAACTAATATCGAAGTGTATCTTTTGAAAGATTTCAAGAAACTTCATCATTTGACTATTAGTTTTGTTATGGAGCTTTTGTTCATTAAGCCTCGAAGGATAAGGAATCGAGGGCTTAGAATTTGTCTTCGGAACATCGGGTTCCGAAATTGGAGATTGGACGACCGAAGGTTGGACGTTTGCGGTACTTTGTGGGCTAGTAATTTTCACTTTGTCCTTTGTCACCTTGGTTTCTCGTTCCACTTCCTTCACCGGAGAAGGAGTAGGAATCGAGGGTCCATCAATTGTCTTACCACTACGAGTGGTAATAGCTTTCAACTCACCCTTCGGGTTTGGAATGGTATTTCCCGGGAGGGTTCCCGAAGTTGATGGTTGATTCAATTGGCACATGAGACTAGCAAACATGTTCTCAATTTTACTTTGAGATTGATCAATCTTTTGATTTGTATTCTTAAGATCATTTTTAAGCTCATGACCTTGTTTTGAAATTGAAGTTTGAAAATCATTTTTCAAGGTGGTGATTTGATTTTGCATTGACCTCATATTTGCTTCATTTGCTTTGATGTAATTAGCAAGTTCGTTTGAGGAAGCAATTGGGGCTTGGTAATTCGAAGCTTGAAAGCCTTGATTGAAATTACCACCTTGATTTGGGTATTGATTGATCGAGGCTTGAAATTGATTTTGAACATTTTGCCCTCTTGGTTGGTTTTGATTGAATCTATTTGGATTGTTGGGTTGAGAAAATCCGGGTGGTCCATTTTGATTGCTAACACGATAGTTCGGGTCAACTTGAGGATGGTATTGGTTACCTCCTTGGTTGTAAGACCCGACTACTGCATTAACATCACAACGACTACCATCGGTGGCAGTACAATTGTAGTATGCATGAGGACCACCACAAGTGACACAAGTTTCTTCCACCGCTTTGACTTGAGTGGGTGAAGAAGTTTGTGGGGAAGATTGTTTCTTTTGCTTGGAAAGAACCAAAGCTTGAATAGCCTCCGTGAGTTTGTCAATCTTAGCATCGGTGCTAGAAGAACTCATGGGAGATGAAGTAGAAGGTGAAGCATTCACTTGAGAAACAACTTGCTTGCTTCGTGAAGTACGAACCTTAGACTTATTTTCAATGATGGCTAAAGCATCTTTAGTCGTCCGATACAAGAGATTACCACCGGCGGCGGCATTTAGAGAGTCTTGATCGGAATGGTTCAAACCATTATAGAAGGTATCGAGTTGATGTAACTCGGAGAAACCATGGTGAGGACATTTGCGAAGTAATTCTTTGAAACGGTCCCACGCTTCACTAAAATATTCATCAAATTTTTGAGTGAATTTGGTGATTTCATTTTTAAGGCTTGTGGTTTTTGATGGAGGAAATAATTCATTCACAAATTTCGACACCAAATCTTCCCATGTTTCAATAGAACGAGGGGGTTGTTTTTTGAGCCAAATTCGGGCGGCCCCCTCGAGAGAAAAAGGAAAAAGAAGCAATTTGATTGCCTCTTGAGGAACATTTTGGTATTTGATGGTAGAGGTGATCTTGTTAAACCATCGAATGTGGGAATGAGGATCGTCCCTCTCAAATCCGAAATATTGACTCGCGGTTACTAAGGATAGCAACCCGGTCTTAAGCTCAAAGCTATCGGCAACGATTGCCGGAACAACGATAGCATCTCCGTAACCCTCGGTGGGTGCTTGGAGAAGCTCACACATGGTACGTTCCTCCGCCATTGTGACAATGGGAGGAATGGGGTTATGAATAGCACAAACTTCGGGTTCGGCTATTGAGGGGGAATGCCTACGATTACGTCTCCAATTACATCTTCTCGGGGTATGCTCGAGTTCACGTAAAGGACTTGTTGACAGAGAAGAACGAGTGCGCATGCACTAACAAAAACAATTAAATTAAAACAAGACCGAGGCAAAACACAAATGAACTTAAACCTTAAATCAAACAAGCGTACGGTAGCTCTTTGAAAGAAAAACGCACAGGGTAGCGGAGGAGCAAAGGTAGGCAATAAATGCTCCTTAAAAACCCGCACCTTTCGGTTCGTCAATTTAATGACAAACCTCCTGAAACCTCCTTTAGAGTTTGTTAATCAATCAAAGGTGAGCCGAATTCGCAAGCGACACAAAGGCAAGTTTTATATCTTTTGTTTGGGAACTTAATATGATAATACACCAAGTTAAGGAATATTATATTGAGATTGCTTTTATCTTTTATTTTACACAACAAAACGGAAAATGTTTTTGTATTTTTTTGTTTTTTATATGATAATATATATACAAAAGAAAAGAAAAATATTTTTGTTTTTTATGGGGTTTATGGAAAACGGGAACTTCACAAGGAAGGATCTCAAGTCACTAATCGTTAAAACCTTCAACAATATTGTCGCAACACAACCTCCCCGGCAGCGGCGCCAAAATTTGATCCGTGTGTAGTATATATATATATAAATATAGTATCGGATCCCCGTGATACTTGGGAATCAACTAGTCAACCTCTTAGGAAAAAGGTCAACGTGCAAAACCCGTGAATACGGTGTGAGATACCGGATAAGTGATTAACCGGGTCGTGTCCCAGCGAGGTGTGAATCGAGGATTTTGTTATCGGTTAGGAATTAAAGTGCTTGATGATTGGAAGGAGGTTTTTGGTGTTTTTAACTTCTAATGAGATAAGGAAATGAAATTGACAAAGAAAACTAAGGCACAAACTACTTAAACTAAAAATGCGAATCGGGGAAATTCTAAAAACGAGCTTAAAAGTAAAATCTTTCAAAAACTAATCCTACAAGTTTCGAATTATTTTTCCTACGTGCTAAATGACAAAAGAAAATTTAAAAAAAAAATAATTTTATTTTTTTGACTTTTATTTTATTTAATACGAATTAAAAACTGAATTAAAGTAAATAAATGATTAAAAATATTAAAACGAATTAGAAAAATCTGAAAATTTTATTACAAATACTTTATAACAAACCTAAGCTGGGAAAAATAAAAAAGACATAAAGAACTTAATGAAATAAGCAGAAAATAAGCCAACAGTGTAATAAGCCAAATTTAGAAAACAAGATTAAAAGAAAACTTATGCAAATGTTTAATGACAAAAGAGGCTAGGGCAGATGGTTAGGCTGTGGGCTTGTTTCCTGAGTAACCAGGGTTCGAATCCCACTTCTGTCCTTTTTGCAAACTAATTTATTTTTTTGATTTTCTGATTAAAACTTAATAAGCAACAGAAGATAAGCTATTTTTGTAAAAGAAATTATTTTTTTAACTTTGAAATAAGCTGAGAAACAACTTATTAAAAAGTATCAGTTGGCTTTTTGAGAACAACAAGTAGAAGTTGGCTTTTAAAAGACAAATTAAGCTACAAATAAGCTAAATGGTAACTGAAAAGGGGCTAAGTACATGAAAATAAGCTGAATGAAAGTTGAATAAGCTACAAATAACAAGCAATAAGCACTTAATGAGCACAAAATAAGCCAAAAAAAGGTCTAAGGGTCTGCTGAAGCAGCAGTGTGCAGGGCAAAAATGCCCTTTTCAAGGCACTCAAAAGCTATCATAAGCTAACAGATAAATATTATAAAAAATACTAGAAGCTAGGTGAACTGGGGAATATTAATAATCCAAAATTACAGCTAATTCTAACTTATAATAAGAGAACTAGAAAATCTACAAAGTCTGCAAAAGTAAAAAAAAACAAAACAATGAGACTGCTATGCTAGTAAAATTGTAGACCTAAGCTAGGCTTAAAGGCATTCAACAAGGGACTTGGGGTAACCTTGACTGACCTAATAGAGTCTAAAAATACCAAAACTAGGTGCTCAAAAGGGTTTAAGCTTATGGGAGCTTATCTAGTTCAGTTCATGAGCTTATGTCTGCACTAGCAGACTTGAATCCCTACAAATCTTCAAAAATAGGCAAAGTACTTATGCTGATAACTCCTAGATGCTGCACTAATCAAGATTAAGCTTAAGAAACATGCAAATGAATAGTGAAAACCCCAAATGACCCGTTTGACCCACTATGCCAAACACCACTTTAAATACTGATTTTGAACTTTTACCCTAGAAATCACCAAACTAAGCTATGATTCTGATTTAACTAATATTACCTAGCTTGTTTTACTCCTAATGAACAGTTTCTAAGTGTGAATAAGCACTGATTAAGCTAATTTCTATACTAAGCTAATTTGGACTGATTTTAACTTAGAAAGTGAAAATGAGATTTAAGCTAACATTAACTATCAAATAACATTCATTAACTTCAACTAAAGCAAATCAACATAGAAAAACACAGTTAAGCAAGGAATAAGCAGTTTGAACAGTAGAATCAAAGAAAATACAAAAAAACTAGAAATTGCTCACTTGAGACCATAGCTTAACAAGGGCTCCAAATAGGCAGCTACAAGCTCCTAGCTTGTAAACAAGCTAGGTACAGTCCATCTGGCCCCATCCATTGCAGGGCACTTCCAAAATGCTTTCCACAGTCATAAGCTAAGGTAAACCTGTGATGCTTTTGACTTATTTTTGATTTTTTTGAAATTTTTGAGGTTAAACTGGATTATACTACCATGAACTTACAGTAAGCTATAATAAGCTTATATGAGCTTGTTCAAACAGTAAATGAGTTTTTATAATAACAACTTAACTTAATCCGAATTAACAGTAAAACCTTGAATTTCTATTAAGCTTGAAACTGAGTACAATTCTTGAAATTAAAAAAGAGACTTAAAGTAAAACTGCATTTAAAGTAAATTTTAGCTAAAAACTACTAACTAATTAAATAAAAGACTCACTGCCAAATTGGCTTACAAGGGGACCTATTTATACTAAAAATAAAACTAAAGGTCTTCACTCTTTTGTGCTTCTTTTGTGAGGGAGAATAGCTGGAAAACCTTTGTGTGCTTCTTGGGATTAAATCCCACCCCTTGGATGAGAGTTGAAATCATCACAGCCCTAGGATTGACTTTTGGGGCCCATTTTGGTTGCGGATTGCCAACCTGGCATGGTCACACATGAAGAGTGGTATCTCGTGAAGGGTAGGGGAGAGGACATGTGATTAGTAGGGGAGGTTGAGTGTGACAGAGGTGGTGATGATTGTTGTGTTTAGTTAAAACAAAAAAAGGCCGGGTTTGGGTTTAGTGGGATATGTGCTTTGGTTTATTTATTTTGTGGGCTGGGGTAATGGCTAAGGTGGTGATGGGTTAAGCTGGGTTTAAAGATTTTGGATTAAAGTTATTTGGTTTAAGGGATTTAGGATTAGTTATGAATTTTAAGTTTAAGTAAAGGGACCATTCTTGTAAATGCTGAAAATCTAGGGACCATGGCTGCCAATTCTGGAAAATAACTCCAAGGACCATTTGTGTTGTTTTGGTAATTTTGGAGTTGACTTTGACTTTTGATTTTGACTTCACTTGATCAAATGCACACTTGTTGTCGAGTCGATCCAAAAATGCCTGTTTTTGCTCTGTTTTCAATCCTTCGTACCTGAAACACATAAAAACACAAAACCAAGGATATCTACAATATATTTGGGTGTTTTTGGTTATTTTTGTGTCTTAAATAGGTGTAAA
The DNA here is from genome assembly GCA_021014915.2 of Artemisia tridentata subsp. tridentata. Taxonomy (NCBI): domain Eukaryota; kingdom Viridiplantae; phylum Streptophyta; class Magnoliopsida; order Asterales; family Asteraceae; genus Artemisia; species Artemisia tridentata. Next base: position 255,359,487 of record CP139504.1, on the reverse strand, counting down.
ATGATGAGTATTTTGGGGATAATTACTAAAATAGCCCAAAACCCAAATGGGATATTTCTACCCCGGTTGCCCTGGGCAATGCCCCAGTTGCCCAAAAAAGGGCGATTGTTGCCCAAAAAATACACTAGAAATCCTTCGGTTGCCCCAAAAAATGCCGGTTGCCCTGGGCAACACAATTATTTTCGGATTTCGGGTTAGATAGGGAACCGCCCATTTGTGTTTGGGCTATTTTGGTGTCTTAAATAGGTGTAAAATGATCAGTATTTTGACACTCATCACGCCACTTAGAAAACCCAAACACCCTTTTTAGCTTTACTTTTCAACCATAAGCTAAGGCTTATGAGCCTATCCAATAAGCCCTTTTAACAAGCTCCTAGTAGACACCATAAAGCCCCAAGATTCTAGTCAGAACTCTATAGGCCTCGCTCAAATTTTCTTGTTCTTTTCATTGTTGATCAGATATGGTTTTATGTCTTTTCTTTCTTTACCAAGAACAAGCCAAACACCCTACTTTGATGAATTAATTAACATATAAGCTAAAATCTTTCATCTACGAGATTTAGCCACTTTAATAAGCTCCTAACAAAGTTTACAAAACCACAGAAACGTTGCCAAATGATCATAGGGCCTCGTTTATTTTCTTTGTTCTTTTTGGTGTCTCGACCTAAACCTAACGCATCCTTTTTGATTTATTTTGAACCCATAAGCTAAGAATAAAAGCTAATAAGCTGTTAACAATTTATTTACAAACTTAGTACAATTTATATTGATAAGCCGTAACAAGCCACACTCTTTTCTAAATCAAAAACTAAATATTACAAAATAAGGACTATGGAAGTAACGCTAAAAATACTTTGAGGTGAAAACTCTAACCAATTGAAACTTGGAGTTTTCTTGGGCCAAAACTGTCAATTTTGATAAGTTACATATAATAAGGGCTGAAATTGCAAACGACTCATAGTTAAGGGTATAAAGTGGTACTTTTGAAACTACAGGGGTAAAAGTTATCTTTTTATGAAAGTTGAGGGGTATAAATTGTCATTTCTTAAAAGATGAAGGGTATAAGTTGTTAATTTTTAAAAGATGAAGGATATAAATTGTCATTTTATAAAAGATGAAGGGTATAAGTTGTCATTATATGAAAGTTCAGGGTTAAAAACTGTCAACGATTGAAACTATAGAGGTATAAAGCATAACATTTTATATTATTTCGGGAAATATACTTTTGGCTTGTTTTTGATAAAAACTAATAAACAGGATACTTCTATTTCATTAACAATCAATCAAACACTAAAAGTGAAATATGATAAATATTTTCATCCACTAACTTTTGAAGAGACTTCATGTGGTCTCGTTCAACACTTAACCACCGACAAAACACTTGCTATACGAATATCCAAACACGTATTTAAGGTTTGAATACAGATACTAAAACTTGACATATTCACCTAGGTTTTGTGTCGGAGCAGTTTATTCACCACACTTGATTTACTTTCCAATCAGACTACTGTAACACCAAGGTGAGTTCATAGTCCTACTTTTATACGTTTTTTTCAAACATGTGGGGAGATACATGCTACAAACCTGAACACAAGTATTTTTCTGTATGCTATCCTGATTGATATTGCCTAAGTTTACACTGTTGCCACTAAAAACACCCTTACATCATGAGCCATTAATCACTTGCGAGTGAACGCGAATATAGTGAATAGATCTATTGGCAGTTGACGCCCATTTGTGTTGCTGGATAAGTAGCCAAATGCACTTTCTTTGATAATAAACAGGAGAATGACAAGCTCCTGCCCGAGGGCATTGTTACTTACATCATCTTTTGGGCAATATACTGCATTGCAATATTATTGTTTTACTATTACTCAACTTGTGTTCAACCAAGTATTACTATATAAACACTATGGATTCACTCAACCTTTGTGTTGACTTTTTAGCATGTTTTATCTCAGGTAACTAAAGCACAACTTGGCACGGAGTGGCTATGGACTTTCTTATAAAAAGGGTGTCCATTTTGTTATCATTTAAACAATATATATGTATTTTAATAACTCCCGCTGGGACCTCCCTTTTGTAAAACTCTGATTAAATAAATGAATGATAATTGTTTTATCCGTAACGTTTCTTTTTGAGTCATTTTCTATTACCTGAAGTACTACCGCAAACCTATTTCCGCTGCGTATACCGAAATATGGGGGTGTTAGAGCTATAACATCTTGATTAAGGCTTCTCTAATGACAAAGGCATTATAATTATTCAATTAGGGTTTGTGTGATATAACTTTTTTTCTGTATGCATGGGTTTTTTAAATTGATGAATCAATAACCAAAAACCCATATCAGAATAAGCATAAATGGAAAACCTTTACACCTAAATGGAAAAATAGTCACAAACTTACAAAGCTAGATTTCAACAAAACCTAACCATGTTTATCTCCGAGTTACTCATCATCTGCAAGGCGGTCAAAACACCATATACAATTTTTGATAATAACAAACCTAACAACAACCATAAGACTATCATATACATGCAGGAATAATATAAAACAAAGTCAACTAACCCTAAAGAGTAATCGAAATTAGCAGAAACTTACACACAAAAATGTAATGAAGATGTGTAGTTCACGGTTGAAGGCTATATCATCTTGAATTGAATTGTTTACGTACCTGAAATCATGCAGACAATGAATCCATAAACGAATGACTAAAGATATCAAGACATAACTATAATACGTAGGACCACACAAGTATAGTTAACCTGATTAAACAAAAAACTTAAATAAACCAATAACAAATCATTACAAAACTCCTGAATAACAAAAAGCTTAAATAAACCAATCACAAATCATTGAAACTAAATAAAACTCACCAAGAAATCACTGTTTTAAGATTCATTAACACCACATGTGTTCAAAGAAGACGACTAACCTGAAAAGAAGACGTTTAACATGCAAAAACCTGCAAAAACATATGCACAGAGAGTAACAAAGTTTCAGTATAAGGGTTTTAAAAGAGGCGTAAATTTTTTTAATAAACCGTAATGGAGAGAGATAAATATGGATTTATATTCTAGAGTTTTATTTAGTTAAATGGTGTAAATTATGTGCTGTGATTAAGACATTACATTTTAGTTTTGAATTGTCTATCACAACTTCTGGCTTGTTCCAATGGTTGAAGCATTTGTTTGTGAACTAAGAGACCCAAGTTCAATTCTTTTAAAGGCCAAAATTTTAAAATTCCAAATTTATTTTATGAACAAAGGGTGCTTACGTGAACTTATGACATGGCATTAATGCATGATTACTGGGCATTATGTGACATTGATGACGTCATACACATTCTGTTATATATATATATATATATATATATATATATATATATATATATATATATATATATATATATATATATATATATATATATATATATATATACGCATATATATATTGTAACAAATGGTAATTTTCCCATTTTAATAATAATGGGTACTTTATCAGAAAATGCACTATATTTATTTTTTGACATTTATTACTGATTTTTCAATGAGAGGTTATCTCATAAAACTTGTTATTTCACTACAACAACTCAAAAACATAAATACGTGACATAATACATTGGAACGAGCTCACACGCGGACCACGAAAATCTATTATACTGATAAATAACCAAACGGACCCTAGTTACTATTCTGGCCCAACATTTGAGCCTATTACTATTCATAAGTCCAATCCAAACTTCTTTTTCTTTTGTTCTCAATCGACTGAACTTGCTAAGCTTTGCCTCGTTTTCTTTTAATTTCGACACATAACATGTGAAACTTTTTGCATATCTCAATTCTCCGTACTACAAATAATCTAGTTCGACATATCTCATTTCCTAATTTGAAAGTTTAAAACCTGAACGAGACACAAAGTAAAATGTAACCGAGACATGTACAAGTTCAACCAATAATTACCCATATTATACCAAACTCGACCAAATCAAATTCCACCGATGAAATGTCAAACGATACATATACATATACACAATTTGAATCATAACCGAACCAACACAAGCAACCCTCTCTTAAATACCTATACACTCGAGTACTAGACTGCCTTATCCCCTAGATATCTCATCCAAATCCTGGAAGGGAATCAATTACCTCAACTTGCAAATTTAAAACAATAAAAACAAACATACATGCATATATATACATCGACATATACATATACATTCTCTTTCACTCTTAAACACCATCACACATCTTTCCTTGACCCTCTTTGCTCACTGCCGAGATGTCACAAACACCCCAACCCGGCAAGGGTAGAAGTATCACGTAAATGGTTACATATCAAAGGCAAGCATAAAATACGACTTAAGTAATACAATAGAATTCCCAAGGTTACAAATGAAATACCGAAACTACAAGGTCAATACACAAGTAAATTCTAAATAACTAAGGCATTGTCTTCATAAGCTAATCTCTCATCCCAAAGCAAAACCCAAGCTCCTGGCTTCCTACTAAACCTGCCGCAGGAAAAAGAAATGCGGCTGAGCTTAAAAAGCCCAGTGAACAGATATATAATAAACGAAAACGAAAACAAATGGAATAGCACAAATACATCAAAATGAATAAGATATAAGGAAGTAATGAGAGTAAAGGTTAGGACAGTAATCCACCACGAGCCCACATATCACATCACATATCAAATCGTATCATATCTTCATAATCATATAGAGGGGTGACCTCTCAGATAATCAGATAATATGAGGGGTGTCCTCATTCTTCAAATGGAGTAGCTAGCTCCCACATTTTGTGAAAGACGTGGATTGCACCCATCATCAGTCACCACATATCACATATCATATCACAATCACATATCACAACGTACCTAGGATGCATCCATTCGCCCCTCACATATCACATTGGCCATAATAATAATAATCATAAAGCGCGCATATCACAAATCACAATGGGGACGGTGTAACCAAATCACTAGGGCTACACACTAGTCATGCCAGTGGTGCATCACAGACATGGCCATGTTACCTTCATGGCTAGGAAACACATTTGGCTTGGGTATCAAACTGGGGTCACAGGTCAAAGGTTCATATGGTCATAATCACAGTCCAAATGTCAAGGTTCATATCACTGGGTTCATATCACAAGGTCCATAGAAGAGGGTTCATATCGAAGAGTTCATAACAGAGTGGTTCACCAAGGTCTTCCAAAGTTCGTATCATAGTTTTAAAAAAAAAAAAAAAAACAAAGGGGATCTTAATTAAAGTTCAAAGTCTTTATCAAAGGGTTCATCTTCAAAGTCTTTATCCAAAAGATTCATTTTAGAAAGCTTAATCAAAGTATTTAATTAAAATGGTCTTTAAATTGGTTTCATAAAGATAGTCATTAAAATAGTCTTCATAAAAGATAGTTCAAAACAAGTAGTTCAAAACCTTAGTTTAATAAACCATTTCAAAATCCTTAGTTTAACAAATCATTCCAAAGTCTTAGTTTCTCACAAAGATAGTTCAGAACTTTAGAGCAACTTGGCAGAGGCATAGGTCAGATGAACGAAACTCAGATCATAATCAGAAGTATCATAACGAATTATGGATAACGAATTAACAAACGAATCAAAGCGTAGGGAACATAGCAAAGGTCTAGGAAACCCTAATACGAATCAAAAAGAAAACGAAGGCTCCTTATTAAAAGGGCAGAATATCTGTACCTTGTCACGAATGCACATACGAATAGGAAATAGAAGACACAGAAGCGGATCAAAACCTTCTTCTTCGCACCTAGAGGAGTAGAAGGGGATTACAAATTATTCTTAATTAACTTCCTTTCTATTTTACGTAACTTTCCATCTTTAGCAGATTTCCATATTTAGTAAGTTTCCATTTTTTTGAAGTACGGTGTAACATAACTTAGTCAAATCATTATTACTGGAAATAAGGTATCTTTTATCATGTTTACACATTTGGTCCTTAGGGTTTCACAATTTACACTTTACACCCCTTTATTTCAAAGTTACACTTTAAACCTTCAAATGTCCATAGTTACACATTAAACCCTTAACTTATCGATTTTACACAATGTTCACTTATTTTATCATATTATACGAATGTATCCTTAAATATTCATAATTTACACATTAAGTCCCTCTAGTTATCAAAGTTACATATTAAGTCCTTTAATTTTACAATTTCAACATTTAATTATTAATAATTACATATTAGGCCATTAAATCACCAAATTAGCACATAGCCCCCTGGTTATAATTAATTTCTCAATTCATCCTTAAGTTTCTAGAATTTACATATATGGTCCCTCCATTTTAATTATTTATTAAATCGATCCATAATTACCACATAAATTCATATTTTGCCAAATTTACCAATAAGACCCTTATGTTATAATTTTTATATGTTCCCCCTGATCTATAAAACATTACAAAAATATCCCACAAGTTTTAATAATTACAAAACACCCCTTTAACTATTTTTCTTCCAATCGGTTTACATAATATTCATCAAAATCGAACCCTAAAATCCCCAAATCATTTTATCATCATTCTATCATCATTATATCATCAATATTTCCAGATTTCATCCTTACAAACCCTAGATCAATCGGTTTATAATTTTCCCCATAATTTCTCCTTTTATTTTCTAAAACTCGATATATCATAATTTCCAAAACCCATGAATTCGACATCCACAAATCAAGGTACCATTTTTCTCATGTTGTATGGTGTATATAGAAGTCACGAAAATTATATACAAGGCTCCCAAAAATCGCATGCGTGTTTTATGATTTAAACTCGATTTAGGGTTTTTTTATAGCTTATAGATTTTCGTTCGACCAAAACACAATGCATGGTTCAATTCCAATAATTTTTACATGATGTATATGATCAGTAGAAGGTTAGAAAAATACCAAATCGAGTATAGGACAAGAGGATCACACGCTATGAATTTTCCTTGCTCGGTTCTAATTTGCGACCCAAAATAATTCACCAAAACCAAACGATCGACTCTATGAATGTGTAGCTATTTTTCCCACCTTCTTGGCAACACTAAGAACTCCAGAAAATTTACTCTTGATGCAGAAAAATCGAATGGAGGCTTGGATGATTTTTTTTTAGATGTGGCGGCATAATTATTTTTAGGGTTTAGAGGTGAATAAAATTAGGGATTCATGTATCTTGTGTTTAGGCCGAGTATGGGGGAGGGTATGAGGCCAAAGAACCGGCCTTGAGGGCCCAAATAAATTTCCTTTTTATTTTGTGTAATTTTCCTAATTTAATTTGTAATTTAAATGGTTTATAAATGATAATAATTGTGTATTTGAATTTTCGGTGCACACAAGGGTATTTTGGTCATTTCACAACTTGTATAAATATTAATCGAAGTCGTCAAAATTATTTTGTATCATACCTTGCTCGTTTTCAGAAGTTTGGGATCGTTTCGGGACTTTAATTAAGCTTTAATTAATTTTTTAAAGTTTTAGGGGCATTTTGGTCTTTTCACACGTTTTAGATTTTTAGGGTTTTACAACTCTTCCCCTCTAAAAAAAAATTTCGTCCGCGAAATTGAAATGGAAACGAAACGGAAACATAACGAATTATGAACGGGATTCGAATGACTAAAATCTCATGATTCGACCTTGTCGATCCAAAAGTGACTTGGTTCCCAGGAATGGCATATCCCACGAAATTCAGGTTGCCAAAATCATATCCAAACGTAACAGATAATTATCATATTCTCTTGGAAGAGATACAAGAATACGTAGGATTTTGACGGACATGCCGCCCATAGAATTCGATCAAGCAAATCAAATGAGATCGAACCGAACACAGATTGTTGATGATATCAAACGGCAGAAACTTATAACAGAACTTAAGATTTTCATCGGAATTATGAAGGTCAGCAACCGCGTATCGATAAATCCGAACGTATTAATTCAAATAACGGCGAACAGATTAAGCGTACCGATGGAACGAACCTAAATCTCACAGATGCAAAAATTCTCACATTTCTTATCAAAATTCCAAGGTTTCTAGGGTACTCCTTGAGATATCCTATGAACACAATGAGTGCACGTTATATGATGTAAGTATTATCACGTTGATCAGGCGTCATAATACCAGCATCATATAAATATGCCCCCATGATGGTCATACTTTACCTCGAGTCGCGAGTCAAACCACTTATCTTAACCACCTATCAGTCTTTCTACCTTCTAAGGTTGGCCCAAAACAAACATCACTACGGATTCAAAATCGAAGGGTTTGAACGTTCAAATAGCGTAACGGAATACGTAAACATCAAAATGAAACTCGTCGTCGAAGCGTTAGGTCTTCCACAATTCCTCATCCTTCTCATAACGAAACCATCATTCAAACAAGTGCATAGCGAACATAGAACGGAATTTCTAACAGAGCAAAGACTCATTCAAAAGATCTTATCGAGAGGTAACGGAAACTTAAGTGGTCTAACGGACAATGAATAACGGCTTCAATATCTACATCTTCTACTAAAATCAAATCTTCCCCATTCAAACGTTTACTTCAAATTTCATCCAACCAACTACATGGTCTCGAATCTTTTCAAATTCCATGTCGTCAGTCTCTTGTCTAATCCATTTAATCGCAGGGTGGAAAGGAAATCATAAACTCGAGTCTGGTTCCTCAGGTCTTCGGTACCTCTTCTGAGCAATGCGGTGTGGTAACGTGGGTCTCTGACGTGATTGCCGTGCATTCCTCCATTAGCGAGTCTGATTCAGCTCTCAATTCATCTTAGTACAACTAAAAGGAGTAGAGAAACAAGGTTGTGCGTCTTCAACTGGTCTTCTAGCATGATTCAAAAAAAATTCACCAACTCGACTGCTGTCAACTTCCTGGTTAGGTGCTGAAAGCTCATCTTCTACGGTCTGGTTGTCTTGATGCCCAACTGAGACCTCCACGTGCTGCTTGAGGTATAATCGAGTCTCATCTCAGTCTGCCTTCTCTTCACATGCTTCTCTCTTGGTAACGTCTGCCATGAACATCTTCTACAAATCTTCTATAAGGTTTCTAACTCTGAAAATGATCTTCGATCTTGGTCCTTCTTGCGGAAACTCTGTCGTCATCGGATACCTGGTGGTGATGCCTGCTACAGTCTCTGATCGCCAAGCAAATCTATTCTTTTAGAACAAAGGGTCGGTTCACTTTATACGAACATAGTTAACGTGTTCCTCGTTTGTCTCTAAGCACAAACACACTGTCATACTATGACAATTGTCCAGATACTTGTGAAAACAAGAATCTTCTAGCCAATACCATGACATCATTCAAACTCATAATGGTCACCCGAGTACTAAAGCAGCTCAGGAAATCTCCTTAGGGAAAACCTCTTATCACAAATCTTTCTCTTCACAAATCAAATTGCAATGCCTTGCGGGATTTAGTCTCAACTAATCAGCTTCCTTTTCAGATGTTCTTGTAGTTGCTCCTTCGATCTTTCAAACTCAAATGAAGTCGTCTGCTACGGAGTTTCAAAGGTAGAACGAATCAAATATAGATACGCGGAAATGGAATAATGATTACGGTTAAATTCACAATAGTCGGTGCACCACCGCATACTTCTCTCTTTCTTCTTCATACACAAACAGGAGCATTTAAAGAGATTACTGAAGTGAACAAACTCGTATTCCATTAGTTTCTATAACCTCTTAACTTCCTCAGATTTGTCCAACGCAACTTTACTTCCCAACAGACCTCAAAGGTTCATCCGAATACCAGAAATTTGCACAACAGACATTTCAAATGCCGAGACTTTCCAAGAGCGGATACTAACAGGCGTTAGGAGAAAATTGGAAATAAAAAGGGATCGGAGTATGTGCTTCATAGCAACAATAATCTTAACAGATTCAAATGATTGAGGATATCATATCAAAATATGGTGGAGCAGATTGTTGAAGGTCACATTTCAAACATTGTAGCCCATGATAGCTTTACGAAAACCACCAATCCATAATCAAAAGACCTCAAAGTCAAATGCATCCAAAGATAAACAGATTCTTAGAATGAAAGTGGTTGTCAAAACATACGGGTAGCTCACAGATCAAGTTCAGGTACATGGTTCATCAGAGTGTGGGATAGAAGAGTGAACAGTTCAAGGTATTGAAATCTTGTTTAGCTCATAGCATAGGAATGGTAGGGTGTGCATCGGTGGTAATACGAACATCGTTTAACTGACGGAGGTGAGATGTATGGAATATCAGTTAGCAGCATCAGCATGCTCAGATAACAATTCCGTACTAGACAAACATTAACATCAAATCCTTCCAAAAGAAATTGGTTAACATACAAAGTTCATCATTCAAATGACGGAGGGTAAGACTTCCTTGTCTTCTGAGACAAACATTCTTATAAGGCATGACTAAAGGCAGAGGCAAGATTCAGAGTGATGCGGAAGCAAATACTACTCACATGGATGTCCTAGTCTACCCATTCCTCACCGGTTATAACTTATGTTCCTATGGGAAAATACTTAAGCAACTTCGCAAAGGTTATCCTACGAGCGCCTACAGTGGAAACTTAGGGGTCCTAACTTACACAGGCCAAGGGTAGCTGTACTACAAGTCGCAAACCTGTCTCTGATACCACTTTGTAACACCCCAACCCGGCAAGGGTAGAAGTATCACGTAAATGGTTACATATCAAAGGCAAGCATAAAATACGACTTAAGTAATACAATAGAATTCCCAAGGTTACAAATGAAATACCGAAACTACAAGGTCAATACACAAGTAAATTCTAAATAACTAAGGCATTGTCTTCATAAGCTAATCTCTCATCCCAAAGCAAACCCAAGCTCCTGGCTTCCTACTAAACCTGCCGCAGGAAAAAGAAATGCGGCTGAGCTTAAAAAGCCCAGTGAACAGATATATAATAAACGAAAACGAAAACAAATGGAATAGCACAAATACATCAAAATGAATAAGATATAAGGAAGTAATGAGAGTAAAGGTTAGGACAGTAATCCACCACGAGCCCACATATCACATCACATATCAAATCGTATCATATCTTCATAATCATATAGAGGGGAGACCTCTCAGATAATCAGATAATATGAGGGGTGTCCTCATTCTTCAAATGGAGTAGCTAGCTCCCACATTTTGTGAAAGACGTGGATTGCACCCATCATCAGTCACCACATATCACATATCATATCACAATCACATATCACAACGTACCTAGGATGCATCCATTCGCCCCTCACATATCACATTGGCCATAAAAATAATAATCATAAAGCGCGCATATCACAAATCACAATGGGGACGATGTAACCAAATCACTAGGGCTACACACTAGTCATGCCAGTGGTGCATCACAGACATGGCCATGTTACCTTCATGGCTAGGAAACACATTTGGCTCGGGTATCAAACTGGGGTCACAGGTCAAAGGTTCATATGGTCATAATCACAGTCCAAATGTCAAGGTTCATATCACTGGGTTCATATCACAAGGTCCATAGAAGAGGGTTCATATCGAAGAGTTCATAACAGAGTGGTTCACCAAGGTCTTCCAAAGTTCATATCATAGTTTTAAAAATAAAAAAAAAAACAAAGGGGATCTTAATTAAAGTTCAAAGTCTTTATCAAAGGGTTCATCTTCAAAGTCTTTATCCAAAAGATTCATTTTAGAAAGCTTAATCAAAGTATTTAATTAAAATGGTCTTTAAATTGGTTTCATAAAGATAGTCATTAAAATAGTCTTCATAAAAGATAGTTCAAAACAAGTAGTTCAAAACCTTAGTTTAATAAACCATTTCAAAATCCTTAGTTTAACAAATCATTCCAAAGTCTTAGTTTCTCACAAAGATAGTTCAGAACTTTAGAGCAACTTGGCAGAGGCATAGGTCAGATGAACGAAACTCAGATCATAAGCAGAAGTATCATAACGAATTATGGATAACGAATTAACAAACGAATCAAAGCGTAGAGAACATAGCAAAGGTCTAGGAAACCCTAATACGAATCAAAAAGAAAACGAAGGCTCCTTATTAAAAGGGCAGAATATCTGTACCTTGTCACGAATGCACATACGAATAGGAAATAGAAGACACAGAAGCGGATCAAAACCTTCTTCTTCGCACCTAGAGGAGTAGAAGGGGATTACAAATTATTCTTAATTAACTTCCTTTCTATTTTACGTAACTTTCCATCTTTAGCAGATTTCCATATTTAGTAAGTTTCCATTTTTTTGAAGTACGGTGTAACATAACTTAGTCAAATCATTATTACTGGAAATAAGGTATCTTTTATCATGTTTACACATTTGGTCCTTAGGGTTTCACAATTTACACTTTACACCCCTTTATTTCAAAGTTACACTTTAAACCTTCAAATGTCCATAGTTACACATTAAACCCTTAACTTATCGATTTTACACAATGTTCACTTATTTTATCATATTATACGAATGTATCCTTAAATATTCATAATTTACACATTAAGTCCCTCTAGTTATCAAAGTTACATATTAAGTCCTTTAATTTACAATTTCAACATTTAATTATTAATAATTACATATTAGGCCATTAAATCACCAAATCAGCACATAGCCCCCTGGTTATAATTAATTTCTCAATTCATCCTTAAGTTTCTAGAATTTACATATTTGGTCCCTCCATTTTAATTATTTATTAAATCGATCCATAATTACCACATAAATTCATATTTTGCCAAATTTACCAATAAGACCCTTATGTTATAATTTTTATATGTTCCCCCTGATCTATAAAACATTACAAAAATATCCCACAAGTTTTAATAATTACAAAACACCCCTTTAACTATTTTTCTTCCAATCGGTTTACATAATATTCATCAAAATCGAACCCTAAAATCCCCAAATCATTTTATCATCATTCTATCATCATTATATCATCAATATTTCCAGATTTCATCCTTACAAACCCTAGATCAATCGGTTTATAATTTTCCCCATAATTTCTCCTTTATTTTCTAAAACTCGATATATCATAATTTCCAAAACCCATGAATTCGACATCCACAAATCAAGGTACCATTTTTCTCATGTTGTATGGTGTATATAGAAGTCACGAAAATTATATACAAGGCTCCCAAAAATCGCATGCGTGTTTTATGATTTAAACTCGATTTAGGGTTTTTTTATAGCTTATAGATTTTCGTTCGACCAAAACACATGCATGGTTCAATTCCAATAATTTTTACATGATGTATATGATCAGTAAAAGGTTAGAAAAATACCAAATCGAGTATAGGACAAGAGGATCACACGCTATGAATTTTCCTTGCTCGGTTCTAATTTGCGACCACAAAATAATTCACCAAAACCAAACGATCGACTCTATGAATGTGTAGCTATTTTTCCCACCTTCTTGGCAACACTAAGAACTCCAGAAAATTTACTCTTGATGCAGAAAAATCGAATGGAGGCTTGGATGATTTTTTTTTAGATGTGGCGGCATAATTATTTTTAGGGTTTAGAGGTGAATAAAATTAGGGATTCATGTATCTTGTGTTTAGGCCGAGTATGGGGGAGGGTATGAGGCCAAAGAAACCGGCCTTGAGGGCCCAAATAAATTTCCTTTTTATTTTGTGTAATTTTCCTAATTTAATTTGTAATTTAAATGGTTTATAAATGATAATAATTGTGTATTTGAATTTTCGGTGCACACAAGGGTATTTTGGTCATTTCACAACTTGTATAAATATTAATCGAAGTCGTCAAAATTATTTTGTATCATACCTTGCTCGTTTCCAGAAGTTTGGGATCGTTTCGGGACTTTAATTAAGCTTTAATTAATTTTTTAAAGTTTTAGGGCATTTTGGTCTTTTCACACGTTTAGATTTTTAGGGTTTTACAGCCGAGACCTCACAAAGAAGCCAAGACTTTTTCTACCTTGTTCGAACCAATTCCCAAGTCGTATGCATCACCTTTGAACCATTTGTGATCGTTTTTGCAAGTGAAAAGCACCTCATTCGATTCTGAGATCATCTCCACGTAAAACTCACCACCTCTTGGTGTTGTAAGTGATTTCTAATTCGTTCTTAATGTTCTAAATATACCATGCATCGTTTTACATCTTTATTCGAACGCATATTCATTTATTACATTTATACGCTTTACTTTTATTTATTTTACATCGTACATATGACCTCCTATTTATGGATGGCTAGATTTCACGAGTTTTACATTTATTCGACATTTACATATTCATCTTATTGCTTTTCGCACCTCATTTTATTCATATGTTACATCGTATATAACATAACACATATAATAAGTCATTTTTATATTTTGTACAACTCATTTGCTCGATTAGAAAGGACCTTGTAAAATACAAATCATATACACGACATATAATGTTTATTACTCGTATTGATTCTCCACATATTCAACTAATAAGCCACTGAATAAGCTCTTGATATTAAGCACATATAAGTCCTATAAGTTGATTTGACATCTTTTTAAACTCACAAAATAAGCCCAAAATCAGGCCCGTTACCCCTTGAAACCCAATGGATCACAAAACCTTAATGGGCCTTTAAATTTTACTCGTTAGGCCCATTAAGCTTAAAAATAAGCTATTTGACCAATAAGCAGTTGAGTTTGACTTAAATAAGCTTTATAAAAATGTTGAAACTTTCGGAAATCTTTTCCCACTTTTTTTGTGATTTTTGGACTAAGTTTGCAAAGTATTTCAACTATAAGGGTTAAAACTGCCAACTTCACAAAACTGTGTTCAAAACTGTCAAATCAGTAACTTATGGTTATAAAAGGATAAAACAATAACTAGAAGTCATAAAGTGTAACATTTGACCCTTTTTGGACTAAAAGTTTAAACCGGACTAACGGTGCAAAACTAACTCCGTTAGGGTAGAAAGTGTAAATTCTGTGTAAATGCAAGGACTGAACAGTAACAATTATCCATATTCATTTCTATTTTCATGTTTTACTCATTTTCATTTAAACATGTGCATTTTATTATTCGTTTCAGTATATTACTTTTGTTACGGTTATATTTATATAACGAACTTTTAACGAATAAACTTAACATATTATTCGACAACATTCGAGGAAACGATAATTATGGAAACAATGACATAAAAACAAGATAATATTATATATAATGTTATTTTTGAACTTTAAGCATTTTAAGCATATCAAACACACACATCACAAACCAATTCGTTATCCGTTACTCAATTTCACACTCATCATTCGTATTGAGCCAAAACTGTAAAATCTCATACTTCATTATTAATTCAGGTCGTGTGTTGAAGCCGTTCCCATAACTTACTTGATTTCACATTTCACCTTGCCAGTTATACTCAAGGTTAGTCATAACCCCACTTTTACTATTATTACTAGCTTTACATTGGGGTGAGAAACATGCAAAACACTTTTTAAGGAATGACACAATACTCATGTTTTATCAAACTATTACACAACGATTAGCCTATGCATTGTATCCCCCTCATGCCCAAACTCATGAACCGTCAATTCCACTTGGGAAGTGCGAATGCTATAAATAGATCTATTGGGGATGACACCCCTGTTCGGTTTGGTCAGGTCAACCAAATGCGAGCGTATAACATGTCGAAACACGAGTGTCTCGGGATAGACACTTACACGGACCTTTATTTAACATGCTTCTAGAGCATGCACATTTTCAAGCTTCGGTTGCATGAACTTAGTGCTAGCGTAATAAACATTTATACGGATGTGGCATCATAGTTGTTGGGTCACATGCTGCACTTATGATACAACTTTGCTGCTTTATATTAACCTATGAACTCACAAACCTTTGTGTTGACACTTTTAGCATGTTTTATTAGGTGTTTAGTTGATTGAAATATGATGATGCAAGGCAGTGCGTGGCAGGGGCACATGCACACTTTTGGAGTATACACATAACACTCATAACCAGGGTTTTTGTACTATAGGATAATTAATAAATATTATGGGCCTTGTTTTCCGCATTTCAAATTATGTAAAACTGTTCTTTTAATAAATGAAGCTTTTAAAATGAATTTAATAAATTCGTTCTCTATTACATGTGTTCTGATCCAACTCAGCAAATCTTTTCTTATTCTAGGAATATTCTTTGTAAACCCTAGGTATCTCTAGTATATAAAGTGATACAGGGTATTGGTTTTATGATGTGTGTGTCCTAATGTAGTTGACTAAAAGGTATAGGTCGGGTTCTAGGCATCAAGTTCCTTCAATGGATGCCTAGGTTTGGTGATTTGTATGGTTAGAGTAGAGATGATGACGAGGAAAACCTTGTAGCAATAATAATGAATGTTTTGTGTTTATTCCGCTGCGTATTGATTTAATCATTATTGTTGTGTTAATCCTAGATATGAGGTCTAACAAGCCTCGAGCAAACGATCTCCACAAGTGGTATCAGAGACAGGTTGCTGATACATAGATTTAGAATATCCGAGAAGAACAAAGATGGACATGGAAACAACACCATCCACAACCAACATTGCTGCTAAGCTTCCTATGCTTAAACCTAATGAGTTCGACATGTGGAGACTTCGTATTGAGCAGTTTTTCCAAGTGCAAGATTATGCACTATGGGAAATCATTGAAGATGGAAACTCTTTTACCCCAGTAGAAACAACAACTGTTGTTGATGGTAAATCTGAAAGCACAGTGCAGACAAAGCCAACCACTAATGAAGAGAAGGCAAGATACAAGAATGATGTTAAGGCTAGAAGTTTGGTTCTGATGACCATTCCCAATGATCAGTTGCTGAATTTTAGTAAGTACAAGTGTGCTAAATCTCTTTTTGAAGCTACTGTTGCAAGATATGGTGGGAACGAAGCCACAAAGAAAACCCAGAAGACCCTTCTCAAGCATCAGTTTGAGAACTTTACTGCAACAAGCAATGAGTCGTTGGATCATATGTTCAATAGGCTTCAAAAACTGGTGAGTCAATTGGCTGTTTTAGGGATTGAGATGCCTCAGGAAGATCTCAACTCAAAGTTTCTGAGAAGTCTACCTTCTGAATGGGCTATGCATGTGGTAGTATGGAAAAACAAGCCTGATATAGATTCCATGAGCTTAATGGATCTATATAGCAACTTTAAGATAGTTGAACATGAGATTAAGAAGTCTGCTGGATCAAGCTCAAGCTCAGGGAATTTGGCCTTTGTATCAACTCCCAGTTCCTCAAGTCCAGATGAAGAAGTGCAAGTTAGTGGAGCAGTTGGTACTGCTAGTGCAAACCTTGGTACTGCTAGCACCTCAAGCAGTACTAGTGGACTTTTGAATGATGATACTTATTGTGCTTTCCTAACTACTCAGCACAATGGAAGTATGCTGACTCATTCAGATCTTCAAGAGATTGATGAAGATGATATTGAAGAGATGGATATTAAGTGGCAGCTCTCTCTTCTCAGTTTGAGAGCTAGGAGATTCTTGAAGAAGACTGGCAAGAAGATTGTCATAAACAGTAATGATGTTGCAGGGTATGACAAGTCCAAGATTGAGTGCTACAACTGCCACAAGAAAGGTCATTACTCAAGGGAGTGCAGATTGCCAAGTCAACAAGATGGAAAGAGTAGAGCATATGGAAACAAGTCAAGAGTTGTGGAGGTTACTGATTCAAGCTCGAAAGCCATGGTTGCTATTGATGGCTTAGGATTTGACTGGAGCTATATTGCAGAGGAGGAAGCTGAAGCATCTACAGAGGTTGCTCTCATGGCATTTTCTGATTCTGAGGTACAAGTTTCAAAATGTTCTAAATCTTGTGAAGCTTTAAAAGAACTAGAAACACTTAAAACAAGATATGAGAATCAGTGGAAAGAATTAAAAGAAATTGCTTTTAGCTTAGCAAATCATAAGAGAGCTTTAGTTATGTTAGAAGAGAAAATTGTTCATTATCAAAACAATGAGTCTAAGTTTTCTGATGATATGATTATTGTTAAGAGAGACTTAATGTTTAGAGAGAATGAGATCACTGTGTTAAAACATGAGCTAGAATAGGTTAAGAAGGCTAAGGAGAACATTCAGATGAGTGTAGACACACTAGAATATACATCAAAAGGTTTTCAAAAGATAATTGAGAGTCAGATCCAAAATAAAGCTAAGTCAGGCCTAGGATATAAGTCAGTTCCACCTCCTTATAGAGGAATTCCATCACCCAAAGGTATAGAATTAGAACACACAGGACTCCCTGAATTTCAATTTCCTGAACTTAACTATGGTCCTCAACCCAAGAAGGATGTAGTTGATAAACCTGTGTTTGAAAGTGCAAGTGATAAATCACTATCTGAGGACAAGGTGTCTTCTGATAGGTCCTCACCCAAGGACTCAGATGCTCCAACCATTGAGGAATGGACTTCTGATGATGAGGATAATCAGGCTGTGGTTAAGCCTGTTAGTGCTAAAGTGAAGGAACCAAAAGTTCCAAAGATGGTTAAACCTGAGACTGTTAGGCCTAGATCAAATGCCAAACCTTTTAGACCAACAGTTAGGTATGCAGAGATGTATAGAACCACAAACAAGCCAAGAGGTAACCAGAGGAATTGGAATGACCTCAAATCCCACCAATTAAGAAAGGATTTTTTTTGCTATAGGAAAGCTTGTTACTCATGTGGTAGTTTTGATCATCTTGCAGATTATTGTAATAAATGGGTATCTAGATATACAAATCATAGGTTGAGCATTGCAAAACCTCAATCTTTTCCTAGGAATGACAAGATGATACCCAGATCAGTTCTTTTGAGGTCTGGACCTAAAGCAGTTCAAACTGCTAGACCAGCAGTTCCGACTGTCAGACCTATGAGACCAATTCACCCAAGGCCACCAGTTCAAAATCCAATAAATGTTTTTAAACCATCCTACAAAACTGGTAAAAGAACTTTTTATGAGAAAGCAGTGGTGAAAAACCAAGTTTGGAAACCTAAGGTAACAACTGCCAAGCCAGCAGTTCCAACTGCTAGCAGGGTAATTGGTACTGATGTGAATAAAAACACTGCTAAGGGAAACATGGGTAATGGAGTGAATGCTTCAGCATGTTGGGTATGGAGACCAATTAAACCCAATGGTGCTAAGACTGTTTTGAAAAGAATGAATTATGTTGATGCTAGAGGTAAGCCTAAGTCTGTTTTGGCTTGGGTTCCACAAGGAAATTAATTTTTCTTGTTATGTGCATTGTTAGTCATATGCTTGTATTTTGTTTCTTTGTTTTGGACTAACAATTGCAGGATTGGAGAGAAAACACCAAGGGATTATGAATGCTTGATGTTTTGGACTAAATGGTGTTCTGGAGATTAGTATGTGATCTTTGCATACAAACAAATGGTAATTGGTTCACCATGTCTTATCCACATAAGAACCAACTAGTCCAGAGCAAACCGTTTCTGGTAAAGACTAATCAAATCCGTTGATGGTTGACAATTTACCAAAAATTGTATGGTTATCAGCTCACCATATCTAAATGTGAAGAGTTGGCTAGTCCAAAGCAAACGGCTATTGGTAAAGACATATCAAATCCGTTGATAGCTGATAGTTTGCTAAAAACTATGTTTGAGCCATGTTATTTTAAAATTTTATTTCAAAAAGTTGGTACGGCTCAACAAAATTTTTTCAACAGTTGGGACGGTTAGTACAAAATATTGGTACGGTTCAACTAGCCGTTATGACTGACGTGTCTGTAATTAATTTTGGGGTAAAAACTAGCCGTTGGCAGTTTGTTGCGATTTTTACTGGATGAACTACGGATTTCGAGGGATCCTCTTATAGATATTTTAACTTTTATTTTTATTATATTCTTATACTAAAATAAATAGTTACCATATTCTTTAAGTCGGTCAACTTGAAACCCTACAACTCTTTCCATAAACTCTCAATATTGCTTTCATCCTCTATCTTTTCACTCAAAATTATTACTATTCACGGCTGTTAACTAATATTTACTGTTAAGAATGGATGTTTTGAAGTTTGTTCAGCGTCACAACCAGGTTGCGTCTTTAGAGAAAACAGAGCAAGGAGATGGGCCAAAATTTTATGAGGTTGTGGACTTTCTCAACCGCTCTCACATAAGGTATGCTCTAACTGTTTCTCCTACTCTTTATGTTTCGCACATCACACAGTTCTGGCAGAATTCATCTATCTTGACACGTGATTATGGAGACTTAGAAATTCATACTAAAGTAGATGGCATTAAATTTGTTGTTACCGAGTCTATACTTAGGAGACATCTTAAATTAAATGACTCAGATGGTATCCACACTATGCTAAATACTGAAATTTGGGAAGAACATACAAAAATGGGTTATAATACATCTGAACATAAATTGACTTTTCAAAAAGCATGTTTTTCACCCCAATGGAGATTTTTGATACATACTCTTCTGTGTTGTTTAAGTAATAAAAAGACTGCTTTAGAACAGTTCATTAGCAATATTGCTATTGCTCTCATTTGCTTGTCTACAAACAGAGTTTTTAACTTTTCAAAATATATTTTTGAGGGTATGGCATCAAATGTTGATAGTAAATCAAAGTTTTTAATGTATCTCAGGTTTGTTCAAACAATTTTAAATAAAAAGAAAAACCTGCTTACAAAACCAACTGAAATTTTTGCTACGCCTAGTCTACAATCAAAGGTTTTTCAAAATATGGCTATGGCTAGTAGACTTTTTGAAGGGGAACCAGTTCCATTATTTCCTCAAATGATTCAAACTGAGTTGGGTGAAGGTTCAGCAGTTCCAACTGATCCCCATCACACATCCACTCAAGAATTTGAAACAACTCAACAACCACCTATCACTTATAGGAGAAGGTCTAAACCTAGTCTAACTAGGGTTGTGACTGAATCCTTGCCCAAAGATTCACCTCTCATAGCAGGTAATACAGCTAGAAGTGATGAGGGTAGTTCTTCACAAACTGAATTGACGGCTTTATGTACCAAGTTAGTAGCCAAGGTTGACACTTTGGAGAAGGAGCTAAAGCAAACCAAGGAGGAATTCAAAGCTCACAAGGAGACTTTTGCCAAAGTCTATACAAAGTTAACAAAAAGGGTGAAGAAGCTTGAAGAACAGTTGAAGAAGAAAAGGGCAAGAGTGGTATTGGATGATGATTCTGATGATGATGATTCCGATGGTTCAGACAGGGATGATGAAAATTCTTCCAAACAAGGGAGGAAATTTGGTAAAGAGAGGAAATTTGGAGATAAGGATAGATCAGCATCTCAGGGGAGGTATGAAGAAGGTTCTGAACAAGATAAAGGTTTTGATATTGGTTCAGGTTCTGGTAATGTTCATGAAGAAACAGCTGAGACACATCAAGCAGTTCCAAATGAAGAAGCAGTTGTAACTGCTGAGACAGAGCAAGAGACAGAGCAAGAAACAGTTCAAACTGCCGGGTCAGAGCAACAAGCAGTTCCAACTGAAGAAACTTCTGCTGAACAAGTTTTTGAAAGTAGAAGAGCAGATAAAGGGAAGAAGCCTATGACATCTGAAGAAGTGGCTACTGTTCAACAACTTGAAAGGCTTAAAAGGTTGAAACCAAAAACTCAAGAACAGATTAGATCATGATGCAGAGGTTGCAAGACAATTAGTAGAAGAAGAATTGGTTGGAGAGGAAGAAAAACAAGCTCAGATTGCTCATGATGAAGAATTTGCAAGGAAAATGGCTGCTGATGATATAAGAAATATAGCTGAATTCATGGAAAGAAAAAGATCAAATGAAGAAAATCAAGAAGAATTCAATGAACAGTTACAATATTTTCTGGATTCTGATGTGATTGTAAGAGCACAAGCTTTAATGATTCTTAAAGATAAAGAGTTGAATAAAGATGAAAAGAAAGAGGAGCATAAAGAATTTATACTAAAAAAGAATGGAGTTGCAACATGGGATGATCTGATTCATAGAATAAGAGAAAGACAGAAGTCAGGGTACAAGACAAAATTGCCAACAAAGAAGGAACTTGTTGAGGACATGAAGCATTATTTGAAAAACTCAGCAAATTACTCAATGAATGATTTCAAGGGAAAGTCTTATGCTATAATTGAAAAAGAATTCTGCGAAACTTATGCTATTTTGAATTCTCCAAGAAGAAGTGTCAAAACAGGTAAGAAGAGGGAAGCAGAATCTATGGAATCAGAAGTTGCTAAGAAACAAAAGTCTGATGAAGAAGGATTAACTAATGAGAAGATGAGAAGCATGATGGTGATTATTCCAGAGTCTTCTTATATTAAACCTTTGCAGGTAAAGCATCCAATCATTAAATGGGAAGTATTTACTGATGGAAGAATGAAGGGATGGAATATTATTAGACTTGGAGATATTTCTGAAAGATATAAGTTGTTTAAAGATTTACTTAAAGACTTTGACAGAGAAGATCTAAATCAACTTTGGAGCTTAGTTAAAGAGAAGTTCAGAGATATTGATCCTATTGAAGACAAAGATAAAGAACTATGGGTTCAATTGAAGAGAATTTATGAACCAGATGGTGGAGAATCGATTTGGAGATTTCAAGCTCAAGTCAAAGACATCTCTTGGAAGTTATTTGGAATATGTGGAGTACACAGAGTATCTACAAAGGATGGAATAGAAATATATATGCTGGTTGAAAAACATTATCCACTCAGACCAGGTGTTTTGACAATGCTGGCATTTGCTAAACTAGAAGCTAATGAAGAATTTGAGATGGCTAATATGTTGGTAACGAAGATGTTCAACCTTGAACAAGAAGTAAAAGCTAGATCTAAGAGATTTGCTTGATGGGTATTTGAAAGAATTTTCAGCATTAAGAAGAAGAAGCTTAATTTGAAGAAACTTAGTGATTTGGATAGAAATCATAAGTTTAGGGGAGGATTGTTAAGAAATTAAGCTTAAGCAGTTAAGACTGTTGGAGGAAACAGTTAGGACTGTTGAAGATTGAAGTTAAGACTACTGAAGAGTGTTGAAGACATAAGCAGTTAAGACTGCTGAGTGAAGAAGTTAGTACGGTGTATAATTTGTGTAAGTAGGTAATTATGGAAAAGATATTGTGTATATCGTATAGAATTAGATTGATAGTTATCTTGTAAAGGAATCCTTAGTCTATAAAAGGATTGCCTAGGTTAACATACAGAGATGTGAGTTCATACGTATTATAGAGATTCAAGGTTGTAAACCCTAGTGATAGGAGATCACTCGTATTATTTTCTAATAATATTGAATCGTTGGAAGTTATTATTATGTGTTCTTTGTTTCATTCAATTCATACAAAACACATAAGGTCTTCTAAGTGCTAGCTACTAAATTCCGCGTGCTAGACTAAGTACAATAATTTGAAACATTGGAAAGATGGATTGGACGTGTAATATTGATTCGTGGTTGTAAATATCAAGGTTGCTTATTTTTGTTCCCTATTTGATGATGACAAAAAGGGGAAGAAGATTTATTGAAGATTGCAGCTTGAAGAGCCTTGATGATATGCATGGATTAAGGGGAAGATCATCTTTCATATCGTTGGTTTTGTCATATCAACTAGGGGAAGATTGTTGGGAATTATAATTTAGAGTTGATATGGACAAAATATGAAAGATGAAGGACTAAAGAAGACAAAGGATGAAACTTTACAAGATAGAAAAGATTACAGCAAATCTTTTCTTATTCTAGGAACATTCTTTGTAAACCCTAGGTATCTCTAGTATATAAAGAGATACAGGGTATTGGTTTTATGATGTGTGTGTCATAATGTAGTCGACTAAAAGGTATAGGTCAGGTTCTAGGCATCAAGTTCCTACAATGGATGCCTAGGTTGGTGATTTGTATGGTTAGAGTAGAGACGATGACGAGGAAAACCTTGTAGCAATAATAATGAATGTTTTGTGTTTATTCCGCTGCGTATTGATTTAATCATTATTGTTGTGTTAATCCTAGATATGAGGTCTAACAAGCCTCGAGCAAACGATCTCCACAATATATATATATATATATATATATATACATATATATAGATAGAATTCATTAAAGTTGGAATTATTAAAAGCTTAATAAAATTTTTATTAAGTTAATTATTGTTATATTGAAGATGACAGCATATATGAAACAGAGTAAAATTATAAATGAAAACATAATACAAAAGAGATTTATAAAATTATACCTTTATTCATGTGATCAGAAGTATTACAAGGATTTGATATATTGCTTGAAGATACAATAATTTGAAACTCTAAAGATTTGGAACATTTGGAAGTAGATATTACAAGAGAGGGTTTTTTCATAAGAGTGAAAAGAAAGATGCCTATGACTTAGAATGAACCTTCCTTTTATAGCCGAATTTTGTCGGTAACAAATCTTGGATAACTGGCATTTGCCAGTAAGGTCTTCAATTATGGTTATCAATTATCTCTTCTTTTGAGCTGTCCAACTTCTTTGTCTTCTTTTAATAATTTATCCAACTTTCACCGAAAACATAATCCATTGTCGGCCATGAAATCATCTTTTTCTAGAAGTAGCTCTAAGAGCCATGAATATAATACAACCATATTTTAAAACTACATTTTCTTTATTATCGAATATAGACTGATTGTATATTTCAAACTAAAAAGTTATCTTCTTATGGGTCTTGAGAATCTTGTATAACTTCTTCACTAGTCGATGGAGACCCCTTGATCTCATTTAATATCTTTTGAATTTCTTCTTCGGACGAGCATGCAGCTTGAATTCTTCGTATAGTTTCTTTATCGGTTATTGAAGATTTTGAACTGGATTGGCTAGAAACCTTGCTTTTGATAAGATTATTACGTAAGTAGTAACTGCATTGATATCTGCTTGATTTTCTTCGGTTTTATTCCACCGTTTGCATTAGAATTCTCGAACGTAAAGGGGTGGAGTATATCCATTTGCTTCTCGTTTTTTATAATTAAAAGACATGATCCAAGGGATCCTGAATATAATTGAAAATTGTAAAGCGTACTCGAAAGGGGGTACACTTTCTTGAGAAAACATTTGTTTATATTTGTTATATCCTTCTAAAATTCTTGGAGGAAATATTTCAGGAAGACTTCCCATGTATTTAAACCAATTGACGAACCATCTAGGGTATGGTTTTGGATTATTTGAAACTTCTTCAGTAAATCGGAAAAACCAAGTATGACTATAATTTTTTAACAGAAATGCTTTTGTCCAAGCATCTTGATAATCATAATAATTATATGCTGGATATTCGGGATGTCTAATAAGCGGTTTATTCTTATAGGGTTCAGTACCCCAATCTTCAATAGATAAAATCTTTTTTATTCTGACTTTGCTAAAATCAATTTGATGAGAGTCCTTTTCATTGCGATTATGTTGTATATCAACGGACCTGGTTTCCATAAGGATGGACTCATAGTATTCACGAGTTTGAAAATCATTGGAATAAAAATGTGCATTTTCAGGATATAAAAATTCATTAAGGGTTTTAAAACCTTGTTTCAATAATTTTTCATCAAAGGGTTCTAGAATTTTGATAACTTGATAATAAGGATTTGTATGTGTTTCTGGTTTTGTTGTGGATGAAGATCCTTGATTCATATGAACTAGGGCAGAGTATGATGGTCTGATATTACTATAGTATGGAGATGAGTATGGGTTAAGTTGGGTAAGTGGTGTGAATCTATTATGAGATGTAACAGATGGAGGAGTTGATGGAGATGGGAGTTTAGGTTTGGGTATACTGGATTTCTTTTCTGGATTCATATCCCCTGTAAAAACTCTCTTGATAAGAAATCTGGTAAAGAATTATTTTCTCCTTTTATAAATTCAATTTCAAAATCAAAATTGCAAAGTATAGCTTGTCATCTTGCAAAAACTTGTTTAGAAATCAAATTTTTTACATCTTTTTCTAAAACATGTTTTGCTGATAAACAATCAATTCTTAATAAAAAAAGGCTTCATATACAAATCATCTTCAAATTTTTTGATATTTAGCACAATACTTAATATCTCCTTTTTTATAGTAGAATAATTTCTTTGACTATCATTCCACGAACCTGAAAAGTATCTAACTAATTGTTCTTTATCATTTTTATTTAGTTTTTGTTTTAGTATTCCACCATAACCTATATCACTAGCATTTGTTTCAACTATAAGATTTGCATTTGGATGAGGTATATTTAAGCATGGTAGATGTTTTACTTTTTCTTTTATATATTTAATTATATTGGTATGTTCTTCAGTCCATGGTTTAGGATTCTTCTTTAATCTATCATATAGTGGTTTACATATAATTCCTAAATCTTTAAAGAAATCATGAATATAATTTAAACATCCTAAAAATCTTTGTAACTGTTTCTTATCTTTTATTTCATTTGGAAATTTATTTGAAAATTCTAAACTTCTTTCTATAGGTTTTATAGTACCTTGAATTATATTATGGCCTAAAAATCTTATCTCTGTCTTAAATAGATCTATTTTAGTGGGTGAAACTGCTAATCCATTTTTGTATATAATATCATAAAATATATTTAAATGTTTAAAATGTTGATCTATACTTTTAGAGAATATAAGAACATCATCAATATAAACTATAGCAAAATCATTTATAGGAATTATAATATCATTCATTATATTTTGAAATTCTGATGGAGCATTTTTTAACCCAAAAGGCATGACATTCCATTCGTAATGACCAAAAAGGACATTAAATCCAGTTTTATATCTATCTTTTTCATCAATTTGAATTTGCCAAAATCCTGATTTCATATCAAACTTTGAAAATATTTTTGAATCAAATAATTTTTTCAACAAATCCCTTTTATTAGGTATGGGATATCTTATCCATTCTAATACTTTATTCAAAGGTTTATAGTTTATAACTAATCTGGGTGCTCCTCTTTCTATTTCAGCATTATTTATAACATAAAAGGCGGAGCAGGACCATGGTGATTTGGATGACCTTATAAGTTTTTTATCTAATAATTCTTGTATCTCTTTTTTATAGTGTTTTTCTAATTCTTGAGACATGTGTATAGATTTTGATTTAGTGGGAATATTTTTCTCATTAAATTCTTTGATATAAGGTAATTCTACAATGTGTTGTTTTCTTTTCCAAAAAGCATTTGGAATGGTTGCACAAACATTATTTTTAAACTTTTCTTCTATTTGTTTTATTTTATTTTTTATAGAATTACTTTGCACTTGTTCTTCTATTCTTTTATTACTTATTTCATTGACTAAGTATTTGACAATTTTTTTTTCTAATAGATTTATTTCTCTGGTTATTAATGGTGTTATAAATTCAAATATAATCTCTTTCCCTAATATTTTTGTAGAAAGACCTTTCTCGCTTATAGAAGATATTGGATATAATTGAATTAATAATGGTTGTCCTAATACAAGTTGAGAACTCAGATTTTTTACTAATATAAGTGGTGTTTTGAAACAATAATTATCTTTACATATATGTAAATTGGATAATTTATATTTCATATCAAGTTTAGATTTATTAGCAGCTCCAAGCCTTTATGATGATTTTTCATAATATTGTGTTGGAAGTAATCCTTCTTGTATACAATTTAAATCTGCTCCTGAATCAAGTAAAGCTATCAAAGATAATTTAAATTCTCCATTAACGACAATATTAAGTTTAGTATACCATCTTTGAGTGCTAATACTTTGTATATGATTTATTATGGTTTCAGTATTATTATTCTTTGAAGTTCCTTCATCCTGTATATTTTTATCTTTCTTCTTTTCCTTTTTATTTTCTTCTAAAATTTTAACCTTTTGCTTTAATATGACTATTTCAGACTTTATTATTTTTAGTTCTTCTTGTAAATCTGAAATAGTTATTTTCTTTGGTTCTTGATAAAATCTCTGACATATTTCATTAAAATTATATTCTTGAACATTATTGGTTTCAATGGATTTTTTATTAATTTTATCTTTTAGTTGTTCATTTAATCTATCTAAATAAACTTGCTTAATATCTTTATCTTCTATTTTATTCATTAGTTCAATTAATATCCGTAGATTTTCATCTTCCTTGGTTATAACATTTATTTCTTTATAATCACATGTACAATTTCCTATACATTCACAATTTTCAGAATCACTACTTGTATTGGATGAATTTTCTACAATATTTAAGTCATCTTCTTGATAATCTGAAATACTAGAATAACTTGAATCATCATTTATCATAATCTTAATAATTTGATCTTTAAGTTCATCAGATATGCTTAAATCATTAATTTTTTTCTTAGTATAACAATTTCTCGATGTATGACCTTGTTTTCCACATTTATAACATATTATAGTATCTTTAAACCTTTTTTCTGTAGGTTTTCTAATTTTTTTGTATTTATTTCTTTTTTCATATTGATTTTCGTATTGCTTATATTTTCTACTGGGTTTTCTATATTTTCTAATCCTATAATTTTCTTTAGTTCTTTTAGATCTATTCGTAGGTAATTTTAATGGTTCATAACCATATTGTTCACAAAAGTTTCCTAACTCTCTTCTATTATTTATACCTTCTTTGTTCATTTTAGATTTTAATTTTAAATCTGAACAAATAGCTAAACCTTCTTGATTAATATAATTTATAATTTCCCCATAAGTCAAATCTACCCATGGTATAACATTATTATAATCTCTATTTAATCTATTTCTTACTCTTTCAGCAAACAATTTTGGTAATCCTGCAATAAACCTTTCTTTCCAATAAGCTTGACTACTGTCTGGCCTAGTCATGACCTTAGCTAAAAATACATCTTTATACCATCTAAAATCCTGTAATTTTCTACATGTTAAGTTTAGTAATATAGTCGAATTTCTTTCTTGATATGCAGCAGGATTTCCAACAAAATTCTTTAATATAGCAAATAATAATGTATTAACAGAATCATCAACTCTTGTTTGAACTCGTTGACCATTTTCTTCTTTAACTATAACCTTTTTAGTTTCTTTTATAACTGTTTTTTGATTTTCAGAAACATAAGAATCCCACCATCCTTTTAAAATTCTTGTGAATCCGGATGTTAAAAGGCTAAATATTGAATCTTCAGAATTTTCTTGTAACTTATAAGCATTTGATGCCATAGTCATTTCATTTAATTTATTTAATATAAGGTATTCTGATAAACCATCAATATTCCATTCATAAATAGATGAACCATCGTATTTTGATTGAACTAAAGTATTTCTTTCTTCGTATTGTAGATCAGGCATTGTTGGTATAGGATAATAATTTTTTGTTTCAGGTTTTGAATTATATTTTATTTTATTTACTTCTAAAGTGTTAAATTGTTCTTCAATTTCTGATATACTTTCTTCTTCATTATTGATAACATTTATTTTTTCATTTATATGAAAATTTGATAATCTTTCTTCTATTTCTTTTAGTATCTTATTTTGTTTTCCTAAATTTATAGATTGCTTTGTATCGTTTATATTATACGGTATAAATAAAGGATTTTCTTCAAATTTTTCATCTTTAGAATTTGATGTACTAGCTTCATTGTTATTATGATTATTCTCAATTCTATCTAATTGTTGTCCTATAGTATTTAACATTTCGTTAGTATAATTATTTTGATTAATTATGTTTGACAATGATTTCCCATTATCTTCACTTCTATTAGCTAAAGGTGTTGCTACATATTGTTTATTTTCCTTTTCAATTAATATATCATTATACGGTGGATGAATACCTATTTCTTTTTCATCTGTTTTTAAATTCTTATAAACCTTATTTATTTCAGTAGTTACATCTATTTCTTCTTTAAAAGGAAATTCCAAATTATTTTTCATACAATATATTTGAAACCATGAAAAGAAAAATATATTTTCTTCATCTCTTAACATGTATGATTGCCATTCGATTTCATGAAGCCATCTTTTTCTTTGATTAAATGTTAAATAATACCATACTAATTTTTCATTATTATAGTCATTTAGCATTTCATCTTTTAAATATTTTATATTCATTTTAAATTTAATATTCATCATTTCACTGGACATTTCCATGATTAGCACAATAATTTTGACTTTTTTTTAAAAACAAACCTTTTTGCTTTTGTTAACTTTTCTCTTAATTTTATATTGTTTTTAGTGTATATTTTTATTAAATTTATATGTTCCTGATAATCAATATAATAGCCTTCTATTAGATCTTGTTTTAGAGAATTTATATTACTACTTCTTAAGATCGACTCTTGATAATGTTTTATTTCTTTTTTAAGATTATATTGATATAGACTCATTAACAGATGACTAACTCTTCTCTAACTTGTTTAATCCTACTTTTATTTGCTATTAAGTCTCCTTTTAATACTTTAATAGTCCAATTTATATCATAATTTCTTAACGTTCCACTAAAAACATACATTTGTCCTTTTTTCCTCCATTTTTCAACAAATCTTAATTCATTTCTAATGGCTTTTTCTTTTTTATAAAATCTCTGTAGATGTTGTATTATTGTTTTATTTTTACTATTTTTAATTTGTATTTTTGTATCACTCATATTTGTTCTTCTCTATAATATTCAACTTCTGACTTTGTTGGATTATATGTATCATCACTTTTATTATCTTCTTCATATAAAGGTTGAGGTATAGACTTATTAAAATCGACTCCTTTAAATTTCATAGATTGAGTTCTCCTAAGATTATATAATTTTTCATCTAAGCTTAATGAACTAGAGGCTTCAGGTATATAAGTTGAGTGTCTTGCTGATTCAATTTTATCTTTTCCAAAAATTATTTATATATTTCCATCAGTGTGTTCTATAATGTTAGATACTTCTCTATTTAATTTTAAAGGTTTAGGTTGAATTATTTCTTCTAATTTCCAAGATTGATTCCTAGTTATTTCATCCCATTTTAATCTTTTGGGTATACATACATTAGAATGTTCAAAATTAGCTTCAAATATTACAGTTTCATTTTTTGATGACTTAAGCTTAGCTTTTGGTTCTAACGTAGTAGTCATAGTTTTATAATATATTCTATATATTAATACTAATGGATCAGATCCTTCTTTA
>CP139504.1:255318472-255325972 GCA_021014915.2 Artemisia tridentata subsp. tridentata | reverse complement strand
TAGGACGCTCCAAATTTTGTCTTTTCTGGTGAAAACTTATTTGGGGAAGGTTGGAGCTGATTTGGGGGGGGGGGGGGAATAGCTGTTGTGATTTTCAAACTTATTTTTCCATTAAAACATTTCTTAATATTTGAAAAATAATTTGTCATGTTTATTTTTGAAAAAAATGTTTTGTCCCATTTAAAATGTGAATTTTCAAAACATGAATTCACTTCTTTGATCACTAGTTCAAGTTGTAACTTTGTTCAAGAGTGATTTGCGTAGAAACGGGATCTTCTGATTAAAAACTTGTTAACGTTAATTTTAACGTAACGTGAGTTCACATTTTGTCATCCTCAAAACGTGAAGTAATCGAAAGATATAAATAACGTTTTTAGAACATTATTTGCATCAACAATCTCCCCCTTTTTGATGATGACAAAATATAAACTCATTTTAGGTTAAAATTAGTTTTAACAAGTTTTTAATGAGTTTACTCCCATTTCTCCCCCTTTTTGTCAAATCAAAAAGGTGGTTAAGGCTCCCCCTTGATGTGTACTCCCCCTCATTTGGAGAACACAAAGGAATCGAGCAATGGATCGTGCTACAAAACAAAGTTAGACGACAAATAAACAATATCTAACAAGTAGCACATAAGACAAATATCCAACCACAAGAAAAATTATGGCTAAGTAGCCAAAATGAAAAGCCCATTACATAAATATAAAATAAATGTCATACATAAGTATGACTACAATAGGAAAGCAAATTAAACTAAGAAGAAGACACATAAACATCTAAAGTAACATGAGGCTTCTAGATTTGCTTCCAACTTCAAAAGGTTCCTAATCTTTTATTGAGGGGACTAAACATAACCATGTTTAGTTTGGGCTATTGTGTGGTGGAGGAGGTGGAAGGATGATAGGTCCTATGGGTGGTGTGAGGAGGTGTTCAGATATGAAAAACTAAAGCTAAGCTCATCTCTAAGGTTCATGATAAGTTCAAGGTTGTAGTTGCAACAAGGGCAACTCAAGGTGTGTGAGTGAAGGGGATACATGATGGGATAACCCATTAAGGGTTGAGGTGATGGTGATAGTGAAGGTGATGATGTGTTGCTCCCAAATTCAAAGGGAGTGTTTGGTGAAAGGGTGAGGGTGAGAGTTAGAGGTTGTGGTGATGTTGAAAGTGATGAGGGTGTTGTGTTAGTTTCCCAATTCAAGGGAAGTTGATGGTGATGAGTTGAGTGTAAAGGCTAAATGATGAATGGGACTAGGTGGAGATGAGTGTGTGTTGATTCTTGTTGTGTAGGATGATGATGTGGGCTTGATAGAGGTTGCCTTGGATGGAGCTAGGGGTATAGTGAAGGAAGATGATGATTTGGTAGAGGTTATGGGTGTGTGGGTTTCATCTTCATCATCCAAGGTGAGATCAATGAAGGCAATGTCATTGGTGAGAGGTTTAGTTGATGATTGAGGTGTGTCAATACTCTTGATCCATTGATCAACTAGAGTAGTTTGGTTGGATGGTTTGATGTTGAATCTAGGTTTCTTGAATACTCTTGATCCCATGATGGTGATATGGTGAGTGTGAAGGTGTAAGAATGGGTGTAAGGATGGCAATGCATAATGTTAGCTTAAATAGCCAAAACATCAGAATGCTAGTTTGAAATGTTGGATTTGGGGATTTGGGTGCATGGGAATCAGGTTTTGGTATGCAGATTTTCTGGAAAAGATAGTCAAAAAGTGGAAGAGAATAGCAGTTTTCGTCTTCCAGAGGCACGACACCATTAAAGGTGCTACGGCACCACTAAATTTAGTGGAGCCGTGGCCTATTTAATGAAGCCGAGGGCTCTTTTGACCTTCTTTCTAGGTCTGCAGGGTTTAGGCAGCCTAAATAGGGAAATTTCTGGGGAATCCATTTGCTGTAAATCTCAAAACCTCAAATTACTAAACACATAGAATTCCTAAAGCTAGTTTCAACTAGCAACTAACATGATCATGTGATCGTCTATGTATTTAGGCAACTATTAAGCATACATGAATTCAAGCATTTTTAACATCTAGTGCATGTAATAAAATAAGCTAACATGCATGATTTAGGAAAGATAAACCAACATGAGGATTAATTAACAAGAAAATTAACCATGTTGAAGTGTTAAAATGTTAAGAAGAGAACATTCCAAGCAAGTTAATTCCATGTCTTTATTTATAATAGCTTAATAATACTTAAGTTAATAGTACTACTTAAGCTAATCCTAACTAGTCTCGTTTCTTCCCCAACTTCTTCAGCTTGCTCCCGATCCCTTTTAGGGCCTTCCCAATAGACTTGAAACCCCCGACAGTTTGCTCATGCATCTCCACTTGTCT
Organism: Artemisia tridentata subsp. tridentata; assembly: GCA_021014915.2. Taxonomy (NCBI): domain Eukaryota; kingdom Viridiplantae; phylum Streptophyta; class Magnoliopsida; order Asterales; family Asteraceae; genus Artemisia; species Artemisia tridentata. The sequence goes on along the minus strand of CP139504.1, from coordinate 255,323,627 downwards.
ATTGTACATTGTAGTTTGTTCTCTCATCACTTGGGATAGGTTGACTATCCCGTTTTTGGGGTAGGTTGTACGTCGAAATGATGAGGTGTCAAGGTTGTCAAAGTAGACGTCGGGAGAAGGAGAACGTGTACAAGACGTTCCTTCTTCGTTCACCTCATCATCATCTGCATGCATAGGTTGAGATGATGATTCATGACCGAAGGAAGAGGATGAGAGAGGAATGTCGGAAGTGGATTTACGACCACGCTTGGACCCTTTGTCCTTACGTTGCTTTGTGCGACGTCGTGGTCCACCAAGAGGTTTCATAACAGAATTGACTAGGACATAGTCGACACTTTGGAGATTTGGAAAATGTTCCATGACCCAATGGAAAAGACGAGTAAGCAGCATACCATATGGCATGAGCTTATCCGAACGACTGTGAATATTGGCCATCCTTTTGACCATATAGTATGCGAGGTTATATGGTTCCTCGATACTAAGACAGTAGAGCATATGGGCGAGGCTCGCAGAGACGTGATCACGGTTGCCCGCAAGGCTCAACACGTTCTCACGAAGAAGGAGTTCCCAACTTCTAAGGTCGGGAAGGAGCTCTTTGAGGTAGATACGGTTTGGGTCAAGGTGGACAATTGAACCATCACGCTTTTGATACGTGTGGACGACTCGAGGTGTTTGGATGACTTGTTTGATGGACTCGAGGTCGGGAATTTCAGTGCGATAGGCACCTACATCCTCAAGATTATAGAAGAGAGACTCAAGAGTATGGTCTTCAGTGTATGCACACTGACCATATGCAGGAACACCGAGAATTTGTCCAATCTCGGAGACAGACAGGATGATATTTTGGTTTTGAATCCAAAAATCAAGAAAAGCATTACCATCATCATCAGTGAAGGTACGGACTCGACTATAAAACTCGAGAACAAAACGAGGACAGACTTGATCGTTTATTTTGTATAAACAATCGAACTCGATAGAAGGAAAACAGGCACGGATGTTGTCTGTCGTGACATAGAGTGCATCGACTACACGCCCTTCGTGTATGTATCGATTTTGGACTTTTGCGAAATAAGCTCTTTGCTCATTAGGAATGTTTAGATTTTCAAGAGTACTAAGAATGTAGGGTTTGGTATCTTGATAATCATTTGGAGGCATTGTTTGTCTACAAAAAAAATATTTTTGTATATGTTAGTTCGTTGCATTTTAATGATTACACTTCTAGTGTGTGTGCCTAAATGCAAACAATGTGGAGGTGCGGCAATCTCGACTCTAAAATTATCCTAAAGAGACTACCCAAACGCTCCGAACTTTACTTTTGCTCAATCAAATATGTCGAACAATACATATCAATTATGTACTTCGAGCCATATTTGAGAGTTTATGTATGCATGCAAAAACGTTTTTAATTTGCATCAACAATGAGTGAAAAAGGTTTCATGATCCTAGACTTGTGAAGTTTTTTGAAAAATGATCGAATTGGGGTGTTTGGCAAATGCCTCAACATGGTGCCAACAAGGTTTAAGATTGAAAAGCTTTAATGCAGAACGTTCCTAATCCAATTTTAATCATCCTAAACATGATTCCATTACAAATAATCAATCATAATCCGAATTTAGTGATTAATTTCGGATTAGGTTTTGCAACATAAATGGGTTTTTGGAAATCCTAGGTTTAGGGAATCATTTGAATACTACATTGTCTAATCCTAGTCTTAATTTCACAAGGGTTTAACTAATTTTGAAAATCCCCAATTCGGATTTATACTCAAGAACAGACCCTAGACTCAAATTAAAAGAAAATAAGAGTGAATTACTTACAATTGATGATGTTGTGGTTAGGATTTGTTAATTCTAATGCCTCAATCTAGATTTGTAAGAGTTTAGTTGAATTATGGTGTTATGGTTCGATTTTGACAGCAAGTGGAAGTGGTTTTGTGTGTTTGGAAAATTTGTGCAGAAGAAAAGAGTAACTGGGCGCGTTTTTCAGATGCACGGCTCCACGGTTCCACTAAACATTAGTGGAGCCGTGGCTCTTTAGTGGAGCCGTATGTCTGATGGTCCAGTTTTTCTTCTATTTTGACTTTTGGCTGATTAATCTTACTTATTTAGTAAGACTTTTTTACACGAGGAAAAATAAACTTTTTGACGAAAGATGATTAAATGGGATGACCGAAAATGACCTTAGTGTTTCCGAGGAAATTGACTAAGATGTCATTGGATGAGGATTTACTTCTAGTATTTCCCGTGAAATAAATAGAAGTTATGAGTTGTGTTTAGGAGGATGACTATAATATTTCCCATGAAATATTTAATTAGTCGGAGTATGCAACACAAGGAATGACTAGATATTTCCCGTGAAATATTCATGAGTCATGTGACGAGTGAAAGATATGACTTAAAAAGTCATGAGCGATTTGTAGAGAATGACTTCAATGTTTCCCGCGAAACTTTCGAGAGGTCATAGAAGGGATGAAAGGTTATGAGTTATGACGTAACGGATGACTTTAATATTTCCGAAGGAATATTCAAATAGTCATGAGCGGGATGACAGGAATGACTTGAAAAGTCATATGACGAGATACGAGGAATGACGTTAATATTTCCAGTGAAATATTACGAAGTCATGGGATGAGGCTTAGGGAATGACTTGAAATTTCCAATGAAATATTCAAGAGTCATGAGTCGAGAATAAGATGGATGTGTGAGATGACTTCAATATTTCCGGAGAAATATTCAAATAGTCATAAGAGGGGATGAAAGGTTATAAGGTATGACGCGAGGGATGACTTTAATATTTCCATAGAAATATTGAAATAGTCATGAGCGGGATATGAGGAATGACTTGAAAAGTCATATGATGGGACGTGAGAGATGACATTAATAATTCCAATGGAGTATTAAGAGGTCATTTGACGAGAATGTAAAGGTTAAGGTGAGAAGAAATACTTTTCAAAGAAAAGATTTTTCTTTCGACGTTATCATGACGGAGGAGATGTTTTTCTGCGGGGAGATGACGTACTTCGACGAGCTTCGTTCATGAGCAAACTATAGGGTTCCCGGATAAGTCTAATGGCATCTTGACTGCTACTCTTCACAGGGAGTTGTTTCATCTATAGTGTTTGTTGTCATGCCTTTTCGTCGCTTGCGTACTCGGTTTCGGTCGTGGTGACAATAAGAGTAGTTTGTTTCTTGGGGAACCAAGATGTTTGTTAATCAACCAATGAAGGTACAAACATTACTCATTATGTTTCAACCCACATTAACTCTCTCATTATCAGAGTTGGTATAGAAACATTTTCTACATCAATCTCCTCAAGATATCGTAATCTCAAGTGTATAGTATCTTTAATGTATGGTATGATACATTAAACACTTTGATGTAAGAAGTTTTGGGATACTTCTTACAAGTGGGCACAAAGCCAACACTATTCATGATAATGGACCTACTTGCCGTTAGGTAAACTACTTTACCTATTATGCCCCTAACCTAGTTATATCCGCGCACTCACCTTCTTCGTCTCTTGTGAGTTTCGTATTTGCGGATATGGGCGTTATTGTCAATAAAGACTATTACTTAAACTATGTATCTCATACATATAGTATACATAGGTTTACAGGGATACTTCATTTAGGCAAGATTACATATGTGCAAGGAAGGGAACTTGATTCACTTATCAATGCTTAATTCAAACTTGTCACGCATGATCTTCAAGCGATCATCGAACATTTCTGGACAAGTTGAACTTGGCATAATGAGATGTGAATAGAGTTTCTGTGTTATAGTGCCTACCATGTTAGATTCTAACTACACTATTTCATGCCAAACATTACTACTAACAAAGGGTGTTTTAAGAAAGCGTACCTGTGCCTGAGGTGTTTGCTCTTAAAACTAGAAGACTATGGTACCTTTGTTGAATGTTAAGCATGAAAGACACGACTTGACTATTGCGTCACCGGATATGCTTGATAACGCATCATACTCCTTTTGTTATACTCCAAAGTTTATTTACACTCATGTTTTCCTAGCAAAAGAAATGTTCAAACATCTGGTCCCCAATATCTCATGGGTCCAAAGTTGTTAGAGTTAAACATCCTACGCATTTGTTGCGTTAGTTTAGGATGTGAGAATGGAGGACACATTTCCCATGGTAAGTAACTTTGTGGTGGACAATCATTCCAAGTTACGGGAAAGTTACTTGGGTGATTTTGTCTTCTAAAGTTACCTCTCGGTAGAGGAGTTCTAGACCGAGGTTCGGGAGAGTTTACCTTTCTAGGTGGAGGAGTAGTTGACCTAGTGTCACGCTTTACAAATCCATGTTCGGGAGATGACAATGGTTTGTTAAAGCCTTTGGTTTCCTCTCTACTTGGAGTAGACACTCTAGTTCTATTTACAACTACTTGACTTGGTTTAGGACTTAAGTTACTTTTCAGAATTGACCCAGTTTTGTCCTCAACACCACACGGTACCACTAAATTTAGTGGTGCCATCTGTATCTTTAATGGTGCCGTCACCTTCAGACATGGACTTTTCAGGCATTACAAATTTTACTTGTTTAGTGCCACTTGTAGAAGCCTGATTTGGGTCAAATCCTAAACCCGAACGGTCATGTTCACTATATCTAATATTTTCAAGTATATCATTAAGCTTTTTAGTTCCTTCATCAAACTTAATGATTCTTAAAGCATTTTCTTTAAGTTTTTCATTTTCTACTTGAAGACTAATACATGACCCGCATCCTAAATCTACTTCCTTGTTTTTCTCAAGTCTCTTGACTTGATCATTTAGTTCTAAGACGTGTAGTTCTAGTTCTTTTAATTTTAATTTTAGCTTTGTGTTTCTACCTAAGATCTTAGTACTAACTACGCATAGTTTGTTGTATTCATCATGTAATTCACTGTCATCTATTGACGAATTATTATCACTATAATAAGAAGAGTCGGATTGTACCTCGTTAGAAGCTTGAGCCATTAAGCACGTTTCATCGTTAAGCTTCTTCTCTTCTTCTTCACCGCTATCACTCCAAGAACCTCCTACAAAGGCTCTTTGGTTGTTGGATTTTGGTGGCTTAGGACATTCTCCTATGAAGTGATTAGGATCTCCGCATCTAAAGCATCTCCTATCACTTGTCCCTTTTCTTTCATCATGATTTCTTTGG
>CP139504.1:255133472-255313472 GCA_021014915.2 Artemisia tridentata subsp. tridentata | reverse complement strand
ATGCACTCTTCACTCAAACCCAGCTTCCAACCTAAAACCTACCGCAGGAAAAGAAATGCGGCTGAGCTTAAAAAGCCCAGTGAAAAGATATATATAACAACCGAATAATGAAAACATATACAAGTATAGGGAAAAGGAAACATAAGATCCTGCTGAAACGAATATCATCTGTCAAAAGAATGAGAGATCAAAGATCAACTGAACAAATATCTTAAGTCAAATGAGTCAATTGAAGTAAGAGATCAAGAGACACAACGGATCAGATAATCATAAGGAATCAAACGAATCATATAGGAATAACCACGAACCTGTCTAAACGAGATACTCGAATAGACTACATAATCACATATACGGAATAGCCATCAAGCTCAGAAAGCATGCCACATGCTTAGTCACATAATCACATCATATCATATCCATATATCCGTCAAATCATAAGTTGTACAAGGAACTGCAGACTCCATTGTACTAGAAGTGAAATGGGGTGCATGGCACTCACAAACCAATCACTAAATCACATCATAATCACATCAAACATATACCTAGGATGCATCCATACGCTCCCTGAAACAGAATACATATATAAGTACGAGACTATGCATATCTATAACAGAATGGCCATGTTCTCAAATAATCATATAATCATAACAGAAGGGAACGCCGTGGATCAATCACACCTCCACAGAAAGTGCCATGCCATTGGTGCCTCAATGATATGGCCATGGTACCTCCAACTAGCTCGGTCAACAGAACAGACAAACAAGGCAAGGCTATCCATAATCATAAAGAAGTAATCATAGTATAATCAACAAAGCATATCAACTGAACAGAATCTCATATCACATGAGATAGCATACTGAATATCATAACAAAATGGATAGCAACTGAATCATATCATAGGGAATCATATCAAAGGATCATATCAACGGATCATATCAAACAGATTATATCATAGCAAAGGAATCAAAGTCAAGGATCAAAAAGTTATGAGAGAAGACACCCTTACCGAGAAAGGGTAGAATATCTGTACCTCAACCCGCAAATGAAACCATATCACAGAGATCGAAAGTTACTCCTTCTTCAGCGAATCTACACGAATTAATGATCGTCTTATTATTTAAGAACCATTTCATAAGTTATTATTGATTCAGTACTTATTGCTGTTCAGATTGACATATTGGGGTTTCCTGCTATATATAGTAACTTCCTAAATTAGTAACTTTCCATAATTAGTAACTTTCCATAACTAGTAATTTCCCAAATTAAGTGAGTTTCCCGAATTAAGTAACTTTCCCAAATTGGTATCTTTCCATATTTAGCAACTTTCCATTATTAGTAAGTTTTCCGAATTAGTAACTTTCCGAATTACAATGACAATTTATTAAACTTAAAGCTTAATATTACCAATATAATAGTTTAGAGTTGATTGTGACAATTTTCCAAAGATTAGGGTCCAATATGTCATTTTAGCAAAGTTTAGGGTTAAATGTATAAATTACCAAAGTTTAGGGTTCATATTGTAATTAATTTCTACAAACTAGCAACTTAAGATTTAGCCGAATTTAGTGAACTCTTTTAACACATTACGGATTATTTACGTATGAAACGAATATACTCACATGCATTTACACACTTTCGAACACACATACATATTCAGACCTCGCATTACACCCACACACTACCCTATTCGACTTCAATAAACCACCCACGACGCAACCCTAAGTAAACTCTACAAGACACCACCCTTTTACCCTTACCAATCAAACGAGACACAACACTCTTGAACCCCTTTCTCGTTACCGTTAAACGAACCAAACAAAACCCAAAAGACCAGTGTTTTAACCCATCAACAAATACACCTCTTGCCCCTTTTTTTCAATTTGTAAATATGTTTAGAACCCACTTTAGCCTACTCAATTCTCATACACGAGCATACCATTTAAAAGCTTACAACGAGACATACACACATGATGCGTGGTTTTGCGACCTTACAACAGGTTTTACCTCTCGAGGGATCTCAAGAGGCTTGCAATCCCCACCAGGCAGTGTACCTGACCGATGTAGTATAGTGAAGTGGCAAGTACCGGGGGATTGATCGTTCTCTAGGGGAATAGTGTTGTTAGGATTGAAAAACTACTCTAATAGGTCTAAGGGTGAGGGAAGATTCTTTTTGTATTTTCATATTTTGTGGAAAGAAAGTAAAATCTCGGGTTTGAAAGAGTGGGCGGAATTAGTTGCTAGTCAACTAACCCAAATAACTACAAATGCAAATAAAATAAAATAATTGAAAATGAAAAGGTTGTGAAACTTATATGGAGAGAAATGTGTTTACTTAGATTTCCTTACTCCCAAACTATCTTTTACCGGTTGATTAGTGTGTATTAATTGCGTGGATGACGGGTGTATTCCTTAATACCAATCGTGGGGTGGCGTACGTACTTCCCCAACTCTACAAGCTCCTACTTCACTCCTATGTCGAGCCGGCTAAGAAGCTCCTAACATGGGATCACTAGAATTCGCTCATGCATTAAATACAACCATATAAACCTAGTACGCATTGGTTCATGTTTCTTAAGACGTTCAAGCAAATTACCGTATAGGAGGTTAGCCAGTTTTCTTAAGCCTAACATCGATAAACAATCATCCAATACAATTAATAACACACTAACAACTAATAATCAATAGTTAGGTTTCATTAGATCTAAGCAAACACAAGATAAATCTAGCCTAGCATGTTAATCAAAAGACAAGAAAGATATAATCAAACAACACATAGACATATTGATTGATTAAGTGATTACTTATCTTCAATTAAACATGGGAGATCCAAGGGTATGAAAACCCTTAAAAATGGCAGAAATTCGTCTTAGGGTTTCTCCTCACAAAGTTGCACACTAATGACTAAAAATTGCAAAACTATATATAGAGTTTAGGGGCTGACGGCGTCACGTTATAGGAGGTGACGCCGTCACCTCGCCGCGGCTAGGGTTCCCGGATGGTCTTCCTGACGCCGTCCCTCTTTAATCCTCCAAAATCCGCTCTGGCCTATCAAGGGTTGACGCCGTCAGAATAGGGCTTGACGCCGTCTCTCTTTAGCTTAAACCGTGATGGCCTTGATCACCTTAAAGGGTGACGCCGTCAGACTTTCTTTTGTAAAACTCTCTGGCGCGTCACGTGTATTTTGTCATATCCACCTCTTTTGCCATGCCATGACGCCATCAGGAGCAATCCTTGACGGCGTCAAGTGTACTTTTCCAGCAGCTTTGGAGACTTTGTCGTTTTCTTCACTTTTATGCTCCAAAAACGTCCAAAATGCTTCCTTTTCCAGATTTCTTCTCCAAAGTACCTAAAATGACAAAAGGAACGATTTAGGGCAATATTTGATCAAATAAGTACGATTTAGGGCTTAAATGACCCCCTAAAAGCGGTACACTTTTCGCTTCATCAAATACCCTTACACTTGAGATTTGCTTGTCCTCAAGCAAATGCGCTTTTATTCTAATCAAAATACAAGTTAGGGGTCATTTAATGCTAATATAAAAGTAATTACAATAAATAGTCGTTCCACTTTAATCATAATAAGCACGGAGATTACAAACTAGCACCTCACAAGTAGTGTTTAGATACTCACATCTCTCAGGTGTCATAAAAGTATATCTCATAAATGAAAAAGGATAATATCTCTCACTACCTGTCATAGCAAATAGATTACCATAGGCTTGGGAAAGGATCAAAAACCTTCTCCACTAGGCGTAAGCACCTAAGATAAACTATCAAAGAGGGCTTTTACATGGGTTATAACGTGAGGTGTAGGGATATGATAAACACGGATTTGTTGGATAAGGGATATTTTACTGGTGGCGAGTTAAAGATCTTGATTAATTACATGTACAATATGGCGTTGCTAAGCCAAGACTAGACTCGACTTAAGCTAAAAACAAAATAACAAAAAGATAAAATAAACATAAAAAGAAACGGGATGGTAGTCCGTATGTTTTTTTCTACTTTTTTTTTTTTTTTTTTTTTTTTTTTTTTTTTTTTTGCATACACTCTTGCCCTACCATCCAAAATAATACATCATAGGGGCATTGCATTCCCCTTACACTTGAACTTTTACATAACTTTACAATTAACTATTCTAATGACTTGAATTAAGATAATCGAAACACTTGGAGTACTTTTAAAATATTTAGCATATATGGGGGTAATAATGTTGTTCTTCCCCATTACTCCATTACACTAGTACTTTACCCATGAGTCCCAATCGTCCCAAAACAATATGTACAAGGATATGAATCGACTTAGCAACCATGTAATCAATTAGATAATTAACTAAGGGTTTAAACAAATGTTGTCACAATAATGCACTAAAAATGAGTGCATACAAGGTAGGCTAAGGCGATTTGGGTGTACATTTAAGTGGGGTGTAACAAATTCTTACTTTAAGTAAAATGCTTAAAGGTCGAAACGAAAAGATAGGCTCTGAGGGGTGTACTAGGGGTATCGTGTACTAAAAATGAGTACAACGCAAAGGGTGTGGGAGAATTACTTGACCAATGTGGCCAAAGTAATTATAACAAAAACACAGGTGTAAAACAATGGGTTAATCCTAATGCCTCTTATCATGTAGTAAATCTAACTACACGAATGTAGTCTCACTTGTGGCCTCGGAATGGTCCTAACGCAAGTTCTAGAATCTAAGTGCTACCGGTACACAAATCATAGCATAAATGATTTTCCTACCAATTCTAGGGGCGAACCTCACATATTTGGGGGTGGAATTTTTTTTTTTTAGTGGTACGGTTTTTTTTGTGCTAGTCATATAACTCCTATCCATGAGACGCTCATTAAGATCAAAGTTTCACTCCTATATGTTGTAAAAAAATTTAAATTTGGCACTAACATTGCTGATGAAGCGAAAAGTGTACCGCTTTTAGGGGGTCATTTAAGCCCTAAATCGTATTTATTTGATCAAATATTGCCCTAAATCGTTCCTTTTGTCATTTTAGGTACTTTGGAGAAGAAATCTGGAAAAGGAGGCATTTTGGACGTTTTTGGAGCATAAAAGTGAAGAAAACGGCAAAGTCTCAAAAATCGGCTGAAAGTTACCTTTGACGGCGTCACATTTAACCCCAGACGGCGTCATGCCTTGGCAAGAAAAGGTGGACGTGAAATTTACTCATGATAAGCCAGTGAAAATACCATGTGAATTCTGACGGCGTCATGCTTTAACTTGATCAAGGGCGTCACGGCTTAAATCAAAGAGGGACGGCGTTACGTTCAAGGTTAGACGGCGTCAAGCCTTGATAAGCCAGAATGGATTTTTGAAGAGCTAAAGAGGGACGGCGTCGAGAAGGTCATCCGGGAACCCTAAAAGCGGCGAGGGTGACGGCGTCACACTCCATAACGTGACGCCGTCAGATCCAAAAATCTATATATAGTTTTCTAATTTTTTGTCATTAAGAGAGCTTAGTGTGTGGAATTTTGGGAGAAAACCCTAAGACGAATTCAGCTTCTTTTTCAAGGCTTTTTGCCTTGAGATCTTCCATGTTACATTGAAGATAAGTTATCAATTAATCATTCAATATGTCTATGTGTTGTTTGATTTTATCTTATTCTTGTCTTTTGATTAACATGTTAGGCTAAATTTATCTTGTGTTTGCTTAGATCTAATGAAACCTAGCTATTGATTATTGGTTATTAGTGTGTTGTTAGTTGTATTGGATGATTGTTTATCTATGTTAGGCTTAAGAAAACTGGCTAACTTCCTATTCGGTAACTTGCTTGAACGTCTTAAGAAACATGAACCAAATGCGTACTAAAGGTTTTTATGGTTGTATTTAATGCACAAGCGAATTCTAGTGATCCCATGTTAGGAGCTTCCTAGCCGGCTCGACATAGGAGTGAAGTAGGAGCTTGTAGAGTTGGGGAAGTAAGTACGCCACCCCACGAATGGTATTAAGGAATACACCCGTCATCCACGCGACTAATACACACTAATTAACCGGTAAAAGATAGTTAGGGAGTAAGGAAATCTAAGTAAACACATTTCTCTACACATAAGTTTCTCACCACATTTTCATTTTTGTTATTTTATTTTATTTGCATCCGTAGTAATTTTGGGTTAGTTTACTAGCAACTAATTCCGCCCACTCTTTCAAAACTGAGATTTTACTTGCTTTCATAAAAATATAAAAACATAAAAAGAATCTTCCTCAACCCTTAGACCTAATTAGAGTAGTCTTTCACACCTAACGAACACTATTCCCTGTGGAGAACGATCAATCCCCCGTACTTACCACTACACTATACTACATCGGTCAGGTACACTGCCTGGTGGGGTTGTAAGCCTCTTGAGATCCCTCGAGAGGTAAAACCTGTTGTAAGGTTGCAAAACCCACGCATCAAGTTTTTGGCGCCGCTGCCGGGGAGTAGTTATTGCTTAGGTTGAAATTTTATTTTTATTAGGTCTACTCACAAGATTCCTATCAAGTGAGATATTTTCTTTTTATTTTGTAGCTTTCTCGTAGTCTATCTTTTCTTTGTGATTTTGTTTGTAATTTGCTTCAAATGGACTTTTCACTTAAATTTCTAAGATTGCAAAATATGGTTGAGTGGCTAGAACATCAAGAAGTTCAAAATACCTCATTTAGAGACACTTATGAATCATATGAGCCTTCACCTAGGATAGATTCTTATGAACAACCTCCATGTTTAGGATCTTGTTTTAGTGAGGCTAATAGGAAAAGAGACCTAGTTTGCCAAGGAATTGTGGATAGAGCCGTATCAATAAACCATAAGTTGGATGAAGCACTAGGTTTGTTATTATCACTACCTAAGAAAACAATGGATGAGGATATAGGTGATCTTGACACGTGGAATGATGAGGTAAATAACATAAGCCCACAAAATACTCAACCATCATTTGAGGCACCCACACCGCCCGTGACTTACCCGGAAGAAGTAGAAGAGACTCTAGGAATCCCGATGGAGGTAGAACCCTTGGACCAAGCACAACTAGAGGATATAGGTTTGCACACTTTTAGTGATGACCTTACTCATAGTTCTAGGGAATTTCCTCGTGTTGATGAATTGGAACCTCAACCTTTACACAACTTTTCATCCTTAGATTTACATCTAGGAGAAAAAAGAGGAACCGACCCACCCATCAACCAATATTATCCGGGTAGTTTTAGGATGAAGGAAGCCATTCACTCACCCCCTTCACCTCACGTGGCATATTTACACCCTAAGGGTGTGTATCGCTACTTTCACCCGCACTTAATCCTAAGTGTAGGGAAAACCTCCCCTATTTTTGTTAAATAAGGGTAGAGTCAGGCTCGTGACTCGAACAAAAACAAGCGCTTATTGGGAGGCAACCCAAGCTTTATTTGCTTTATTTGTTTGATTGTTTGTTTATTTAATTTTATTTTTTTCCGTATGCATTTCTTATTCTTTTTGTTTACTGTTCATGTCTCAAATATAAATTGTGAAAATGCTTTATTTTGTTTTTAACTTCGTCTTAACTACATATAAAGGTATTTTGCAAAAGATAAGTGTAAGGGAAATCTAAATCGGTTTATTAGAACACAAATGAACATGAATCGTAATAATACTAAATTAGCATACATATTAGTATTTGTTTGAGTCAAATGCTTGTATCGAGTCATAATGATGTTTTGCAGGATTTCCAGGAAGTAAGGTAAAGGTTTTTCCAGAAATTTTCCGGAAACTTAAAATGAGAATTTTTGTCAGGTCATTTCTGACGGCGTCAGGTTTTATAACCTGACGGCGTCAGATTTAATTTTCAGAAATTTTTGAAAGTTTTGTTTTCATAAAAAGTTTTTATTAAAATCTCCAACTTATAATCTCCAGGAATCTGCAAAATTATCATTCCACAAGCATTATATCCTTATATATAGATTTTTCCCGCCGTTGTTATGCAGGTTTTCGTGTTTGTTTTCTCAGGTTTAACAGGTTATTTTGGACTAGGAAATGTTTTGGATCAAGCTTATGGCGATGCATTAGTCATGGAGCTTCAACATTCTCTTTGGAGGAAGATCTAACCGTGTAATTTCATTATCCACCGAGCGAATCAGGGGAGTATTTGATTTCATTCTTTTACTTTTTTCTTTTACATCTTGTTATTTGAACATTGGAGACAATGTTCATCTTAAGTGTAAGGGGGGGGGGGTAAAAGTTCGATTTTTGAGAATGCTCTTACGCTTGATTTTTGTTTGTTTAATAGTAGATGTGTAATAAAACTGAGATAAATACCTGTTAGGGCAATTTTAGTGCCAAATTAAAAAAAATTTACAACATTTAGGAGTGAAACTTTGATCTTAATGAGCGTCTCACGGATAGGAGTTATATGACTAGCACAAAAACCGTACCACTAAAAAAATTTTCCACCCCCAAATATGTGAGGTTCGCCCCTAGAATTGGTAGGAAAAGCATTTATGCTATGATGTGTGTACCGGTAGCACTTAGATTCTAGAACTTGCGTTAGGACCATTCCGAGGCCACAAGTGAGACTACATTCGTGTAGTTAGATTTACTACATGATAAGAGGCATTAGGATTAACCCATTGTTTTACACCTGTGTTTTTTGTTATAATTACATTGGCTACATTGGTCAAGTAATTCTCCCACACCCTTTGCGTTGTACTCATTTTTAGTACACGATACCCCTAGTACACCCCTCAGAGCCTATCTTTTCGTTTCGACCTTTAAGCATTTTAATTAAAGGAAGAATTTGTTACACCCACTTAAATGTACACCCAAATCGCCTTAGCCTACCTTGTATGCACTCATTTTTAGTGCATTATTGTTACAACATTTGTTTAAACCCAAGTTAATTATCTAGTTGATTACATGGTTGCTAAGTCGAGTCATATCCTTGTACATATTGTTTTGGGACGATTGGGACTCATGGGTAAAGTACTAGTGTAATGGAGTAATGGGGAAGAACATCATTTATTACCCCCATATGTGCTAAATGTTTTAAAAGTACTCCAAGTTTTTCAATTATCTTAATTCGAGTCATTAGATTAGTATTTGTAAAGTTATGTAAAAGTTCAAGTGTAAGGGGGATGCAATGCCCCTATGATGTATTATTTTGGATGGTAGGGCAAAAGTGTATGCAAAAAAAAAAAAAAAAAAAAAAAAAAAAAAAAAAAAAAAAAAAAATAAATCAAGAAAAATACAAAAAAAAATGAGAAAAAGAAAAATAGAAAAAACATACGGACTACCATCCCGTTTCATTTTATGTTTATTTTATGTTTTTGTTATTTTGTTTTTAGCTTAAGATTGAGTCGAGTCTTGGCTTAGCAACATTGTATAGTACATGTAATTGATCAAGATCTTTAACTAGCCACCAGTAAAACATCCTTTATCCAACAAAACCGTGTTTTCCTTTTCCCTACGCCTAACGTTATAACCCATTTAAAAGCCCTCTTTGATAGTTTATCTTAGGTGCTTACGCCTAGTGGAGGAGGTTTTCGATCCTTTTCCAAGCCTATGGTAATCTATTCGCTATGACAGGTAGTGAGAGATATTATCCGTTTTCATTTATGAGATTTATTTTGATGACACTTGAGAGATGTGAGTATCTAAACACTACTTGTGAGGTGCTAGTATGTAATCTCCGTGCTTATTATGATTAAAGTGGAACGAATATTTGTTGTAATTACTTTTATGTTAGCATTAAATGACCCCTAACTTGTATTTTGATTAGAATAAAAGCGCATTTGCTTGAGGACAAGCAAATCTCAAGTGTAAGGGTATTTGATGAAGCGAAAAGTGTACCGCTTTTAGGGGGTCATTTAAGCCCTAAATCGTATTTATTTAATCAAATATTGCCCTAAATCGTTCCTTTTGTCATTTTAGGTACTTTGGAGAAGAAATCTGGAAAAGGAGGCATTTTGGACGTTTTTGGAGCATAAAAGTGAAGAAAACGGCAAAGTCTCAAAAATCGGCTGAAAGTTACCTTTGACGGCGTCACATTTAACCCCAGACGGCGTCATGCCTTGGCAAGAAAAGGTGGACGTGAAATTTACTCATGATAAGCCAGTGAAAATACCATGTGAATTCTGACGGCGTCATGCTTTAACTTGATCAAGGGCGTCACGGCTTAAATCAAAGAGGGACGGCGTCACGTTCAAGGTTAGACGGCGTCAAGCCTTGATAAGCCAGAATGGATTTTGAAGAGCTAAAGAGGGACGGCGTCAAGAAGGTCATCCGGGAACCCTAAAAGCGGCGAGGTGACGGCGTCACACTCCATAACGTGACGCCGTCAGATCCAAAAATCTATATATAGTTTTCTAATTTTTTGTCATTAAGAGAGCTTAGTGTGTGGAATTTTGGGAGAAAACCCTAAGACGAATTCAGCTTCTTTTTCAAGGCTTTTTGCCTTGAGATCTTCCATGTTACATTGAAGATAAGTTATCAATTAATCATTCAATATGTCTATGTGTTGTTTGATTTTATCTTATTCTTGTCTTTTGATTAACATGTTAGGCTAAATTTATCTTGTGTTTGCTTAGATCTAATGAAACCTAGCTATTGATTATTGGTTATTAGTGTGTTGTTAGTTGTATTGGATGATTGTTTATCTATGTTAGGCTTAAGAAAACTGGCTAACTTCCTATTCGGTAACTTGCTTGAACGTCTTAAGAAACATGAACCAAATGCGTACTAAAGGTTTTTATGGTTGTATTTAATGCACAAGCGAATTCTAGTGATCCCATGTTAGGAGCTTCCTAGCCGGCTCGACATAGGAGTGAAGTAGGAGCTTGTAGAGTTGGGGAAGTAAGTACGCCACCCCACGAATGGTATTAAGGAATACACCCGTCATCCACGCGACTAATACACACTAATTAACCGGTAAAAGATAGTTAGGGAGTAAGGAAATCTAAGTAAACACATTTCTCTACACATAAGTTTCTCACCACATTTTCATTTTTGTTATTTTATTTTATTTGCATCCGTAGTAATTTTGGGTTAGTTGACTAGCAACTAATTCCGCCCACTCTTTCAAAACCGAGATTTTACTTGCTTTCATAAAAATATAAAAACATAAAAAGAATCTTCCTCAACCCTTAGACCTAATTAGAGTAGTCTTTCACACCTAACGAACACTATTCCCTGTGGAGAACGATCAATCCCCCGTACTTACCACTACACTATACTACATCGGTCAGGTACACTGCCTGGTGGGGTTGTAAGCCTCTTGAGATCCCTCGAGAGGTAAAACCTGTTGTAAGGTTGCAAAACCCACGCATCAATTGCCCTAACAGGTATTTCTCTCAGTTTTATTACACATCTACCATCAAACAAACAAAAATCAAGCGTAATTGCATTCTCTAAAGTATCGTATTTTACCCCCCCCCTTACACTTAAGATGAACATTGTCCTCAATGTTCAAATAACAAGATGTAAAAGTAAATAAGGTAAAAGAATGAAATCAAACACTCCCCTGATTCGTTCGGTGGATAAAGAGGTAACATGGTTAGATCTTCTTCCAAGAGAAAGTAGAAGCTCCAAGACAAATGCATCGCCAAAAGCTAGATTCCACATACATCTCCTTGTCCAAAATAACCTGTTAAACCTGAGAAAACAAACACGAAAACCTGCATAACATCGGCGGGATAAATCTATATAAGGATATAATGCTTGTGGAATGATAATTTTGCAGATTCCTGGAGTTTATAAGTTAGAGATTTAATAAAAACTTTTTATGAAAACAAAACTTTCAAAAATTTCAGAAAATTAAAACCTGACGCCGTCAGGTTGTAAAGCCTGACGCCGTCAGAAATGATCTGACAGAATTCTCATGTTAAGTTTCCGGAAAATTTCTGGAAAAACCTATACCTTACTTCCTGGAATTCCTGCAAAATATCATTATGACTCGATACAAGCATTTGACTCAAACAATTACTAATATGTATGTTAATTTATTATTGTTACGATTCATGTTCATTTGTTCTAATAAACAGATTTGGAATTCCCTTTCACTTAACTTTTGCAAAATACCTTTATATGTAGTTAAGACGAAGTTAAAAACAAGATAAAGCATTTTCACAATTTAGTTTTCGAACATGAATCAATAATAATAAAAATTAAACATACATACGGAAACAAATAAAATCAAACAAACAAATAAATAAACACACAAAGCAAATAAAGCTTGGGTTGCCTCCCAAGAAGCGTTTTTCTTTATTAACGAGTCTTGTAGCTAGACTCAAAGTCCTTCTACCCTATGTAAGTGAGTTCGTCATCGAGGACGTCTTTAGGGTTAAGCTTGGATTGAAGTTTCCTATTGGTCCGCTTAGTACAATATATCTTTTCAAACTTCTCTCCATCCGGGTCATACAATGTCACCTTAATATGCCATGACCCATCTCCATCTTTGGGTGGTTTGTCCCAATCCCACTTATGATCATCGTCCTCACAAGTCCACTTATTCACCCCTAGGTTAATTGGCAAAACTCCTAGGAAATCAATCATCTTCCTAAAAACTAGAGGGTCTTCAAATGGATCTAATTCGGTGTCCCTAGCCAAGAGTTGTTCTACCGCATATGTTCGGTTCACAAAGTCCTCTTCTAGGTAAAATGGGCGTTGGGGTCCTATGAAGTCTCTATCGATCCAAGGTCCATATCTAGATGGTCTCCTATTTAATTCTAACCAATGGGGTGTTGGTTCCTCACTAGTATCATAGGCATGTTTCTTCACATCATAGACTGACCAAGTATCACCTTCTCCTACCGCTATCTTTGATTCCTTACAATCAATCATAGCACTAGCGGTCGCCAAAAATCCTCTACCTATCAACAAGGGGCATGTAGGGTCGCTAACCATATCAAGGACGTGGAAATCGGCTAAAATGGTTAGTTTTCCAATGTGTACTAACACGTCTTTGACTACTCCAATCGGGTAAGCAACACTCCCATCCGCTAAGCCTATTATCACCTCCGTTTCTTCAAGTTTTCCTAGTTTTAGAGAGGTGTAGAGAGGTAACGGAAGTAGGTTAAGGCTTGATCCAAGATCGGCTAATGTGTCATAAGCCTCCGAATTACCGATCTTGCAAGGTAGAAGAAATAAGCCCGGATCATCTAACTTCTTAGGTAGCTTGTTTTGAACGAAGGCGGTCCCTTTTTCGCCTAACTTGAGCTTCTTCTCATCCAACACATCAATAACCGGACTTTCAAGGTGGAGCTCCTTGAATTCATTGTCAAGGTTTTGAGTGGGAGGTGTTTCAACTATGTTGTTGACCAATTTGGATATAATAACTTCTTGGTCATTTTGAACGACTTGGGTTTGTTTGAAACACGTGCTCATGGAATTGACCGAATAATATTGTGGACAAGAACTAGGAGACGAAACTGATGAGATGGCGTTGACGTTTAGTTTCGGGTTCTTGACTGTGTTGCTAGGGAGTGCTCCCATTTCTCGGTCATTGAGGGCTTTCAACAAAGTGTCGATCTTATTGGTCATCTCGCTTTGTTTTTGTTTGAAATCGGCTTCAAACTTGGCCAAATGAGCTTCTTGAGATGCCATAAATTGGGACATCAATCCTTCAAAGTTATTGGTACTATCATTGCTGGAAGGATTGTTGTTGAAAGTACGGTTCGAGTTGGAACCGCTTGATTGGAAACGAATAGGTGGGTTGGAAGAATTGGTTTGTTGTGCGTTTTGGTTTTGTTTCCACCTAAGGTTTGGGTGATTTTTCCACGAGGGGTTGTATGAATCACCGTAGGGGTTTGGCTCGGGTTTGAAAGTGTACCACTTGTCTCCCGCTCCGTCGGTACGCGAGGATGCGTAGTCCGCAAAAGCTTGTTCGGGGAGTTCCATGCAATCACGAGTGTCGTGGGGACCACTACATAATTCACATGAAGGCGTAATTCTGTTCACTTGGCTTGAAGGTTTAGGAGCCTCGTAGGATTTCATAAGAAACTTGACTTGGTCTTCAAGTTCTATGATCCTACGGTCGGAAGTGCTTGAATTGTTCGAAGGCAAAGATATTGCCTTGACCGTTTTATTCAAATCACGGGGGTCACTCCAACTTTCGTTGTCATAAAGAGCAAGATCTTCCAAGAGAGCCCATGATTGTTCCGCACTTAGATCACGTAGCTTACCACCGGCCGATTGGTCAATGGTTTGCCTCGTGGAGAGATTGATATGGTCATAGAAGATTTGGACTTGGAGCCAAAGTTCTATGCCATGGTGAGGGACTTTTTGGAGTAAGTCCTTGAATCGAGTCCATGCCTCGTAGAGGGTTTCGCCTTGACATTGTTGGAACATCAAGATATCATTCCTTAGCTTGGTAGTTCTTCCTGGTGGGAAAAACTGAGTGAGGAAACGAGTGGTGAGATCATCCCAAGAGGTGATGGATCCTGCGGGTAGACGCTCTAGCCATTGACTAGCTTGGTCCCGCAGAGAGAATTGAAAGAGACGCAGTCAGGTCGTCTCTCGAGTGGCAACATCAAGGTCTATAGAATCAACGATTTTTAGAAAGTCCTTGAGATGTTGATTAGGATCTTCGGAATGAAGTCCATGGAATGCGCATCCGCTTTGCACCAACCGGATGGTGTCGGATCGCAAGGGAGTGACATTGGCTCCTTGAGTGAGCTCAATGGTGTTTCGATAGCCATGGTGGCTAGGACGAGAGTAGTCTCCTAAGGTACGGGCTCTAGGAGGTGGGTGTTGTTGTGGTGGTGGGTTGTTGGGATCAAGGATATTACCACCTTCCATGATGTCGGAAGGTAATGGTTACGAACAAAGAAACGAAGAAAAAAGATAGACTAAAGAAATCCTAGAAAAATAAAATAAAAATCTCACTAGAAAGGAATCTAGTGAGTAGACCTAATGAAATAAAAATTCATCCTAAACAATAACTATTCCCCGGCAGCGGCGCCAAAAACTTGATGCGTGGTTTTGCGACCTTACAACAGGTTTTACCTCTCGAGGGATCTCAAGAGGCTTGCAATCCCCACCAGGCAGTGTACCTGACCGATGTAGTATAGTGAAGTGGCAAGTACCGGGGGATTGATCATTCTCTAGGGGAATAGTGTCGTTAGGATTGAAAAACTACTCTAATAGGTCTAAGGGTGAGGGAAGATTCTTTTTGTATTTTTATATTTTATGGAAAGCAAGTAAAATCTCGGGTTTGAAAGAGTGGGCGGAATTAGTTGCTAGTCAACTAACCTAAATAACTACAAATGCAAATAAAATAAAATAACTGAAAATGAAAAGGTTGTGAAACTTATATGGAGAGAAATGTGTTTACTTAGATTTCCTTACTCCCAAACTATCTTTTACCGGTTGATTAGTGTGTATTAATTGCGTGGATGACGGGTGTATTCCTTAATACCAATCGTGGGGTGGCGTACGTACTTCCCCAACTCTACAAGCTCCTACTTCACTCCTATGTCGAGCTGGCTAAGAAGCTCCTAACATGGGATCACTAGAATTCGCTCATGCATTAAATACAACCATATAAACCTAGTACGCATTGGTTCATGTTTCTTAAGACGTTCAAGCAAATTACCGTATAGGAGGTTAGCCAGTTTTCTTAAGCCTAACATCGATAAACAATCATCCAATACAATTAATAACACACTAACAACTAATAATCAATAGTTAGGTTTCATTAGATCTAAGCAAACACAAGATAAATCTAGCCTAGCATGTTAATCGAAAGACAAGAAAGATATAATCAAACAACACATAGACATATTGATTGATTAAGTGATTACTTATCTTCAATTAAACATGGGAGATCCAAGGGTATGAAAACCCTTAAAAATGGCAGAAATTCGTCTTAGGGTTTCTCCTCACAAAGTTGCACACTAATGACTAAAAATTGCAAAACTATATATAGAGTTTAGGGGCTGACGGCGTCACGTTATAGGAGGTGACGCCGTCACCTCGCCGCGGCTAGGGTTCCCGGATGGTCTTCCTGACGCCGTCCCTCTTTAATCCTCCAAAATCCGCTCTGGCCTATCAAGGGTTGACGCCGTCAGAATAGGGCTTGACGCCGTCTCTCTTTAGCTTAAACCGTGATGGCCTTGATCACCTTAAAGGGTGACGCCGTCAGACTTTCTTTTGTAAAACTCTCTGGCGCGTCACGTGTATTTTGTCATATCCACCTCTTTTGCCAAGCCATGACGCCGTCAGGAGCAATCCTTGACGCCGTCAAGCGTACTTTTCTAGCAGCTTTGGAGACTTTGTCGTTTTCTTCACTTTTATGCTCCAAAAACGTCCAAAATGCTTCCTTTTCTAGATTTCTTCTCCAAAGTACCTAAAATGACAAAAGGAACGATTTAGGGCAATATTTGATCAAATAAATACGATTTAGGGCTTAAATAACCCCCTAAAAGCGGTACACTTTTCGCTTCATCAACACACATCCTTTAGACTTTGCTTGCCCCACCAAACTCACACACAAATACACCACTTCAACATTAACTATAATGAACCCTGAACATGTAATAATGAAACTGAAACAAACCTTCACACTCTACCCTTTCTAGATTCAATCACACACACATTCATACGTTTTACTTTTGTTTAATACATGTTATGCATGCATGTTTCAGCCCAACGTTTTACCTATCTTTACACAGACACACAGAGAACAAGTCCAACAGATTATATAACTCATCACACACACATTTACAGCCCTTTATATCATACATTCGACACTCCAAACTCACCCACGAGCACACCATTAGACAGCCAACATAACGACACAAGCTCATGCAATACGCAACCAACACAACCCACACTTAATCAATTCTAAGCCCTATCATACACCTCATACGACACAAAATTTACTTTAGTTTATTACACGTCATACATGCGTTTTTTCCAGCCCTAAGTGATCATGCAAATATGCTATACCCCCAACACAGTTACGAGGTAAACAATTTCATAAATCTCACATGATCGAGCCCTTCACAATATTTACGCCCATCTTTATTTCTTTAGTTTTATCTTCAGATTTTAGGGCCACGTTTTAATGAGCATAGTAGGTTTAGATGGCCAGATCAAAGACTTGTATAACAAACTGATTTTCATGGCAACAACAGAAATAAAGTCGACACACAAGTTTCATATATTCTTGATTTTATGCGACATGTTTAAGAGTCATTCGCATTACCGATTGACGAGAGCAACACTTAGCAATTTGACAAGGTTAAGGTCGTATAAAATGTTTCTCTTTAGATTATATGTTATAAGACTCATGCATGAAAACAAAGAAATCAAAATACTTTGGGACAATATCAAAGCGGATCAAAGGACACGAATCGAACCACACTCGAACCAAAACCCACAATCACAACAAATATTAAACACCAAGAATCCTTCGAACCTGGACCCTTTTTGGGAGGAAGTAAGAGCAGCCGACTTGTATAGTTTAGTTTTTAGGGTTACGTGTGAAGATGGAATGTGATATATTCGGTTCTCTAAATGAGAAATGAAGGGAAAATATAGGCTGATAGTGACCGAGTATTAGGGGAAATGTGATTGACTAGTTCTTCCTCCAATTTAAATGTATTTAGCCACAATTAAAACTAAAAGTGTGTACAAAACTTTTAAATATGTTTGGTCCTCAAATATTGAATCTTAAGTACGCATAACATGATACGCATAACATGATACCAACTAATGTATCTTTCTCGTGTCCAAAGTTGTGTATACACATTAAAACAAAATCGGCCCTTAGTGACATACTAACTTGTGATGTTTAAAAGTTTGTGTCGTTTATATTTTGTAGTTTAGGTTTAAGATTTATCATACTTGTGGTCTTAAATTCGTAACTTATAGTTAATTTTCCAAATTATATTCGAAATTAAATGTTCAAATGTCGTATTGTATATTCAGGTTATTATAGATAGAATGGGTAAGCTTTGGTACGGGTCAAATTGTTAAATCACAGTATCAAGGCTATCTAATGAGTTAATTTGTTTACAAGGTACTTTCTTTAGTTTCAATATCGAGTAGAGGTGGCAAAATGTGCGGGTTGGGTAAAGGGTCAAATTGCGTTACTTTTAGTAACGGGTCAAAATGGGTAAGCTTTGTTAACGGGTCCAAGTTTGAAATACAAAAATAGAAATGATTTAGGTGGGTTTAGGCATCAAAGATGTAAATGCATATATAGAAGATAAAAATCCCTACAATTTTGCTTTCCAAAAATTCAAATTTCACACAGATTTGGAACGTGATCTCAGTTTCTCCAAAACTGAAACATATCTTACTTTTCCTTAAACGAATACTTTTCTCTGAATCATTCATTCAAAACTTCGTATCATTTATAAGAGGTGCATCTTTTATGCCTAAACCCACCTAAATCATTTCTATTTTCGTATTTCACACTTTGACCCATTAACAAAGCTTACCCATTTTGACCCGTTACCAAAACTAACGCAATTTGATCCTTTACCCAACCCGCACATTTTGCCACCTCTACTCGATATTGAAACTAAAGAAAGTACCTTGTAAACAAATTAACTCATTAGATAGCCTTGATATTGTGATTTAACAATTTGACCCATTACCAAAGCTTACCCATTCTATCTCGGTTAAAAGTAGGGAAATCAAGGGTGAATAAAAATTTAACACAATAGATAACCTTGATATTGTGATTTAACAATTTATTAAAGGATTAAAGTGTAAAAATTAACATTAAAAAAGCATCAATACTGTTAGGTTTTGAAGTTGCTGCTGCTCTTGGTACTTATTGAAATACACTAAGTATTAACTCTGCTTCTAGTTCAGGTAACTCTGCTGCTAGTCTGAGTAACTCTGCTGCTAACTCTACTGCTAGTGTATTTACTCTGCTGTTGGTGTTATCTGATGGATGGTGAAATAAGTTAAGTATAATTCTGCTGCTAGCTACGAAGACTCTGCTGCTAGAGAAATTATGTTGCTGCTTATTGGATATGTATAGTATGTTAAGGATAAGTATAGAAAAGATACGTAAAGATATTTTTCTTGTAAAGAAAGTTTTGTAACCGACTAGAATCCTTAGTCTATAAAAGGAGGATCTAGGGTTAGGTTTTAGGTACGTATCATTATTGTTTTACACTTCAAGGTTTCTTGTAACCCCGTTGCTATTCAGAGCAATCGTATTAATATATTGAAGTGTTGTTTGGTTGTTAGTTATTCTTCTTAAGATTAATTACTAAATTCCGCATAGTAATTAATAGATCGTTCATAAGCAGTTTCTATACCGATTACTTTAGGTTTATATCTAAAGTAATTAACAAGATCGTGAAGCTCGTCTGGGATCAACAAGTGGTATCAGAGCTTGTGATCTAGAAACTGGTACCAAGAAGAATTACTGAATACAAGATTTGTTAATCATCAAAGTTAACAATGGAATCCGATTCAACACATATGGTTACTGCATCAAGAGTCCCCATGCTCAAGACTGGTGAATACGAGATCTGGAAGATGCGAATTCAACAATATATGAGAATGGTTGATTACTCAATTTGGGAAGTTGTTTTGAATGGCGACAGTCAGCCAACCAAGACTGCTACTGGATCAGTCTTGACTCTCAAGCCAAGTGAGGAGAAAGCACAGAGAAGATTGGAAGTCAAGGCTCACAGTATTCTCATGATGGGAATACCTAATGATTATCAACTAAGCTTTAATCATATTGAGTCTGCTAAGGAGTTATGGGAGGCTATTGAACTTCGATTTGGTGGGAATGAAGCTACCAAGAAGTCAAGAAAGAACCTACTGAAGCACCAGTTTGAAACTTTTACTGCTTTGAGTTCTGAGAACATTGAGGGAACTTATGATAGACTTCATAAACTGACCAGTCAGATGGCTCTATTGAAGATTGATGTATCTCAAGAAGATATCAATCTAAAATTTCTGAGAAGCCTATCATCTGAATGGAACACTCACACAGTGATTTGGAGACACAAGGAAGATTTTGAAAAGATGACATTGGATGATCTGTATAATAACTTGAAAGTATATGAATCTGAAGTCAAGGGATTGTCAAGTTCATCTTCAACCTCAAACAATCTTGCTTTTGTATCCTCAAGCAACAAGAATTCTGGTAGTCATCAAGAACAACACTCTGCTGCTGGTACTTTCATTCTTGCTGCTGGTTCACATGTCTCTGCTGCTGACTTTACCAATACTAACACCATCAGTGATGCTGCTATTTGTGCTTATTTGGCTGAACTTACTACAAGTACTGCAGTTATGCCTCAAGATCTGGATGAACTTGATCCTGATGATGTTGAAGAGATTGATATGCAATGGCAGTTTGCAATGCTAACTATGAGGGCAAGAAGGTTTCTTAAAAGAACTGGTAAAGAACTTAAGTTCAGAAGAAACAATAATGTAGGATTTGACAAATCAAAAGCTGAATGTTATAATTGTCATAAGAAGGGACACTTTGCAAGAGAGTGCAGAGCACCCAAAAGAAACAATGAGAATGTCAAGAAGCCTACTGTTGAAGAGCCAAATCCTAATACTGCTATGGTGTCATGTGATGGGTTAGGAGAGTTTGACTGTGATCATACTGAAGATGGTCCTAATTTTGCATTGGTAGCTGATGAAGAACCTAAAGAACAACAATTTGCTCTTATGGCCTACTCTTCCTCTGGATCAGACTCTGAGGTATCCAATGAATCATCTTGTTCTTTTAAATCATGTTCTGATACAATAGAAGTACTTAAGTCTAGCAATGGAAATCTTAAAATGGAGAATGAAAAACTTAAGTTAGACAATCTTAGTTATCAATATGGTTTAAAGAATGTAGAAGAGAAGCTTGAATTTTTTAAAAAGGCTGAAATTGAATATGTTGATAAGATCACTAGTTTAGAAATTGAGCTTATTAAGAAAGATTGTGAGATTAAGGTTCTTATGGGGAAAGTAGAAGAGGCTGAACAGGCTAGAGATTCAGCTATAAGTGAGACTGAAAAACATGTTGTTAGGGTGGAAAAACAACAATTTGCCACTGACATCCTCGGTAAACCAATAGGAAGACACTTTGCAGACTCAGGAAATGGTATAGGATACAATGCTGTTGCTCACCTAAGAAACTTAGTGCCAATGCTCCTCCTACTAGGACATTGTCTTTCATACCTGAGTCTGAGGCCAAACCTGTAGGTGAAACTAGTGAAACTAAAATAGAGTCACCCAAGGTTGAGAAAAAGTGGTCTGATGCACCCCTTATTGAAGATTGGGAGTCTGACAGTGATGATGATGTTGAGGAATCTGATTCAACCCCTAAGAACAAAAAGGAAGCAATTCCTGCTGTTGTTGAATCAAAAGTGCCTAAAGCTAAAAAGGTTGAGTTTGTTAAGCCTAAGCTAGGTAGAGGTATCTCTAGGAAAATGGCTGAGTATGATAACACACCTAGAGTATATCCTAAGAGAACTAATAATTTACCTAGAGGAAACCAGAGAAATTGGAACAACCTAGTTTCACAAAGATTAGGTACTGATTTTCAATTACTTAAAAAGGCATGTTATAGTTGTGGTAGTTTTGAACATCTGCAAGAAGAGTGCTACTACTATCAAAAACCTGTTTGGAACCAATACACTAGGGTGAACCATAGAAATTTTGCTAGAAAGACTCACCCTCACCCCAAAAGAAGCATGGTTCCCAAGGAAGTTTTGTTGAGAGATGGTGCTTCCAGAATTATCTCACCTATTGCACCAAAAGGGCCCATAAAGAAGGACATAGTTGATACTGCTGCTAAGACAGACTCTGCTGTTTTGCCAAAAGTGGTTACTGATACTGTTGTGGGCAACCATTTTTATGCTGTTAAGGCCTCAGCTTGCTGGGTCTGGAAACCTAAAGTTAAAGTTTTGGATCATGTTCTCAGACACAGCAGTGCACCAATGCAGTTGAAGAAATTTGACTACTTTGATGCACAAGGAAGATCCAAGTCAGTAATGGCTTGGGTCCCAAAGAGAAACTAATTCTTTTACTTTTTGTGCAGGGCAATATACAAAAGGAGCTAAAAGATAAATGCATTTTTGATAGCGGATGCTCTTCACATATGACTGGAGACCAAAGCAATTTGGAAAACTTTGAAGCTTTGGATGGTGGATACGTTGCTTTTGGGAATGACCCTAAAGGAGGTAAAATCGTTGGAAAAGGCATCATCAGAACTGGCAAATTGGATTTTGAGAAAGTGTATTTGGTGAATGGACTAAAGTTCAATCTTTTTAGTGTCTCACAAATGTGTGACAGAAAGAATTTTGTTCTTTTTACAGACACTGAGTGTCTTGTGTTATCTCCTGACTATAAGATACCTGATGATAAATTAGTACTTCTTAAAGTCCCTAGAAATGGGATTTCCTTCTTGATCTATGTTTGGCCGTGGGTATGAATGAGAGGGGAAGAGAGTTTTGCTTTGACTTTGCTAGTGAAATATGGTTTGTAAATGTTATGAAAATGAAACTAGTTTATAAGTAACTTAAGCATTAAAAGAATTTTTAACTTATTAGGCTAAAAATAGTCAATAAGGGGCGGCAAAGCTTCATGGGGAAGCTTTGTGATGATATTTTTTTTGTAGAAATATTTTTAGGATAAGTCTTAGTTAGTTTAGTGTGTAATTTCGGCGTTATCGGGTACCGGGTTAACTGAAAATAAAACGTGACGAATAAAAATAAAATTCGACGAAGTCGTGAAAATTATGAAATCAAGTTACTGATAAGAATCGGGTGTTAAAATAGTGATCGTGATGAAATATCGCAAAACGACGGAGTTATAAGCTCTTAACGTAAAATATAGCAAAAGGTTTCAAAACACCGGGTAAATTAATAATATAAATTTTATATCATTAAAATTAGCATGAAAATATATTAGGATCATAGTCGGGAGTATTTGAGTATAATATTAGAAGTAATGACTGAGTGGTAACGTTTAATGAACATACGTAAATTGAAATGATGCAATCCCGTGCATAGTAAAGACTCGAAAATGCGAATTGTGACAACTGTACACATTGTCAATGCCCATGATGCACCTCTCGGACCAGGTCACACAGGTCGAAGTGTTGAGGCTAGTCTTGAAAATCCAAATATTGAATTGATGGGTACTTCAACTGTACAAAATGCCAATGTCAATGATCCACCTCTCGGGTCAGGTAATACAGACCGAAGTGGTGAGACTATTATGAAACAAATTGCTGAATTAACGGATACATGTACAAAATTGTCAAAAGAAGTTCTTGTTCTTACTGAAGAGTTGCAGGTGCTGAAGAACTCTCAAACCACTCAAGATGCAGTCATTCACAAACTAAAGTTAAGGGTAATGCATCTAGAAAGTGTTCTATGGAAAAGAACAAGATCTTCTCACATTAGGAAGGCTAAGCTTAGGAAGAGTTCCAAGTCATGTTTGGAAGAGGATGATTCCAAACAGGGGAGGTATGAACATGAAGATGGGCAGGTAATAAATGATTCAAGGGAGGTTGTGATAGAAAAAGGTGAAAATGTTGCTGATGTTGGTGAAAAGAATGCACAGATTGACTCTGTTGCTGGTGCAGAACACTCTGCTGTTAGGCTAAAGCACTCTGCTGCTTGGCTAAAAGACTCAATTGTTGAACCAGATGAAGACACCATGCCCTTAGCTCAATTATTGTTACATCTTGGAACCCAAACATCTGTACCATCAAAACAACAAGAACAAACTGCTAATTCACAATCTGCTGTTACTGCACATCTTGTAGAATCATCACCTCCAAGACTCAAGTCCAAAGAAATTGTCATAAAAGAACCCACTTTCACACCCAAACCTATACCATCATCTATTTCATTAACAGATAAAGGAAAAGGTGAAGAAGTTGAAGAACCTGCACCTTATCCTACACACCTTCCATTTGAGTTCTGGCCAAAAGAAGATCAAGATAGGCATGATAAAGAAGCTGCTCAAAGATTGGCTGATGAACAAGCAAAAGAAGATCAGATTGCTCTTGATGAGGAGTATGCAAGGAAGGTGGCAGCTAATGAAGAAAGGACTATCTTTGAATTTATGAAAAGATCCAAATCTAAAGATATTAATCAAGAAGAGTTTAATGAACAGTTACAATATTTCTTGGATTCTTCATTGCTTGTAAGAGGTCAAGCTTCATTGATAATGAAAGATGAGCAGTTGGATGAAAGAGAAAAGAAAGAGGAGCTGGTAGAGTTTATACTAAAAAAGAATAGAGTATCTAAATGGGAAGATCTGATTCTGAGAATTAAAGAAGGACAGAAGTATGGGTACAAAACAAAGTTACCTACAAAGAAGGAATTAGTTGAAGTTATGAAGTATTATTTGAAGAATGAAAGAAATTACAGTATGAAAGATTTCAAAGGAAAGTCAGATGCTATAATTACAAAGGAATTCTATGAAACCTATGCTATGTTGAACTCTCCAAGGCAAGGTTTCAAAAGAAGAAAGAAGAGAGAACTAGAAGTTATAGAGTCTGATAATGTGAAGAAATCAAAGACTGGAGAAGAAGGACAAATTGATAAGTAGATACTGAAAAGCTTTTGAGCAGTAAGTTTTTGGAAACATCCTCTTGGTGATTAGCTGGACTTATAGGAAACTTGATGATTTTGGAGAGAAATATCAAGTTTAGGGGAGGATTGTTGGGTTTTGAAGTTGCTGCTGCTCTTGGTACTTATTGAAATACACTAAGTATTGACTCTGCTGCTAGTTCAAGTAACTCTGCTGCTAGTCTGAGTAACTCTGCTGCTAACTCGGCTGCTAATGTATTTACTCTGCTGCTGGTGTTATCTGATGGATGGTGAAATAAGTTAAGTATAATTCTGCTGCTAGCTACGAAGACTCTGCTACTAGAGAAATTATGCTGCTGCTTATTGGATATGTATAGTATGTTAAGGATAAGTATAGAAAAGATACGTAAAGATATTTTTCTTGTAAAGAAAGTTTTGTAACCGACTAGACTCCTTAGTCTATAAAAGGAGGATCTAGGGTTAGGTTTTAGGTACGTATCATTATTGTTTTACACTTCAAGGTTTCTTGTAACCCCGTTGCTATTCAGAGCAATCGTATTAATATATTGAAGTGTTGTTTGGTTGTTAGTTATTCTTCTTAAGATTAATTACTAAATTCCGCATAGTAATTAATAGATCGTTCATAAGCAGTTTCTATACCGATTGCTTTAGGTTTATATCTAAAGTAATTAACAAGATCGTGAAGCTCATCTGGGATCAAAAAATACCTTAAGAAATAGTCATAAGACCTTAGATTCAAAATGACAAACAAAAAGAGTAACATAGCATTTTAGTGTTTTGGACTAGATGTAGATGCTTGTTGATTTGCTGCACGTTTCTTCTTTGTTTCACTTTTCTTTTGTGCTTCAAGTTTCTTTCGATGATCTTCCTCATCTTTCTTCTTCACCGGATAATTTCGAATGTCATGTGCCTCATATGCTCCACAATAGTTGCATCGCGTCGCATTTGTTTTTTGAGATTTGGCAATTGCCTCATCTTTTAAACTAATCTTCCTTTTCTTACCTCCTACTCCACCTTTATTACTACTATAATTTGGATTATAAATGGAAATTTTCTCAGGTTGTGTTACACCACGAAATGTCCTGATAACTTGTTCCATAAGTTCTTTTTGCTTATTCCGAAAAAGTGACAGCTTATCAACATCATTCACAAAATGATCAATAGCTGATTCTAGAAAGAAAACTGACTCACGTATAAGTGTTTGAATCTCTTCTTTATTATCAGAGATATTATGGATGTTGAAACTATTCCCATAGGATGAAGGAGGAACCATGTCCTTTGTCCAACGCCTTAGAATGTATCGTTTATGATACTCGTTAATCTTGAACCTACGTAGAGCATAGAAACAATGCCAACACAAGAACCCCTCTATATCAAAAAGCTTACAACTGCATGTAAGAATAACCTCCAACTCATCAAAATCAACCTGAAAAATAGTAGGATTGAAAACTGTAAATGCATAATAATTGAATCATTGGATAAATCATTTTTTAGAATCATTGCAAATGATTATCCATATACAAAAAAATGATCTATGAATCATGGTTTAATATAGATTTAAGAAATAGGAAAAAAGCTTTATAACATTTTTTCCGGTGTACAAACTACAATACCTTAAAGTCACCTTGAAACTTCACATCATCATCGACATCCCTAATAAAGTATCTCTTGCCCCCTTCAATTTAAATCACATTATACGACAAGCAAAATATCATTGATTTCAAAATTTGTGATTGAATAACCTTAAAAGCTGCAGCCGTGAAGATTTCAGCTGCTTCTTTCTCAAAATTAAAACTTGTTCTGAGTAGAGGTGCTTCGTACCGTGAATCATGATCAATGTTTCTTTGGATGTTTCTTTGCACGTCTATAGCAGCATCAAAGTGATTGATGGAGTCAACAAGATATAAATCAGTGTTTGTCAAAAGCCCAAAGAAATAATTTTCTCCTGGTACCAATCATTTTATAAATGCTAATTTCAAAACACTTATATGAAACTCAAAACAAAAGTGAATCATCGAATAGTAATAAAGAATATTGAATTTGACTAACTCGTGCCATGCATAGAAATTTATAAGGATTCATTGGTTGTATAAAAAACTAAAGCATTATATATTAGCTGCTTATTTCTAATATGTACAGAGCCTAAAAACTAAATTTTGTTAACGAAATTGAATGATAAAATTTTGTGAATCAATACATTTACTTTAAGAAATTCTATTATATCTAAAGTAGTAGGGCCGGTTTAGGCATAGGACGAAGTGGGCGACCGGCCGAGGCCCGATTTTTTAGGGGGCCCGATTTTTTTTTAATGTATATATATAAAAATTGTATATGTAATTAACTAAGCCCATTACAAATCTTAACAATCATCCAAAAATTAAACAATATAACTTAACCCACATAAAAAAGCCCACTTACATATCATTTTTATATTTTAGTTTATATTATATAATTTGTTGCTCCTAGCTTCCGGGCCCTTTTTTTTTGCTCGGCCTAGGTCCATAAATCCTCAGAGACGGCCCTGTAAAGTAGTTAAGAGTTATGTTATGAATGAAAAGCAAAACTTACAGGAAACATGGTCCACATAAATATCATCGGTCATCATATTTGTTGATTCAATTTAACATTGAGTGTCGGACATGGTAACGATTTCAGTATGCTACTGATAATTTAATAAGAGGAAAACTTGTGGAGGTTGTTTGTTCGATGCGTTAGAGTCTTAAAATATGGAGGCAGTTTGTTTGATGCGTTCCTTTCGCCATACAGTTGGGAGAAAACTGATTTGCAGTGATTCCCTACAATCATGCTATTAATATATTAAATGAATCAAAAAATTAATTTAATAAAAAAATGTATATTGTCAATCTTACACTTGAGATGGTTTGATGAGATGAAGGGACAAGATTGCTTCCTTATTCACAATCTCAAAGTATTCTCAATCGATCCGGATTATATATATATATATATATATATATATATATATATATATATATATATATATATATATATATATATGTGTGTGTGTGTGTGTGTGTGTGTGTGTGTGTGTGTGTGTGTGTGTGACCACTGTAAAAATCCCGCATTAATATAAATTATCTTACAGAATATTTATCTTTTTCTACATATAATTTTTATTATTATTATTATCTGTTCATAACTGCTATCTAATGTGACGTAACTCACATACTCGATAAACGTGCTCTCACGCAGACCAACCTTAACTTAGTTAAAGTTTATTTTACATAACATTTCCATATAAAATCCTGCGATATACCATTGCCACTTTACGTTAATTCGTTTACAAACGTACAAAACACAAACATTTCTTATCTATTAGAGTTTCTAACGAAACCCTAAATTATTATAACAGCAATTATGGATAACTAAACCCTAAAACACTAACGTACAACTCATTTAAACCAATGTAAAAGTTACTAAAGCACAAAAACCCTAAATCCACTTTAGCTCCCGATAAAACCCTAATTTCACAAAACTATGATTTTATGTAATAAAATTCACAAACCCTAATTAATATATATATGATTTTTATAAAATATGAATGTACAAGTCCTTCAGGAAAATGTACAAGTCACTTATGCATAAAAACTATATATTAATAAAAGTCCCATTAAAACCTTAAATATAATCATTTTAAAGCCCATTGTCCAAGTATTTTATGCACCAAATTTAAAAATAAAATTTCTTAAACTTACTAAGTATAAGTACAAGTCTCTAAAACCTAATGTACAAGTATCCAATACATAGAAACCTAGAATCTCATTTATATACTTTTAAATCTAATAAAATTAACATATAATTAAACTAACATAAGAAAACCCTAAAAACATATTTTCCATATTACATAAACCTTAGTATAACCCTATTAAGCCTATGGTACAACTCTTGAAAGCACATTTTGATTCTCTTTTCTTTTTCTCATTACACAATTAGTAAATACATAAACCCTAACTAAATTACTAACTAACAAATACTTAACCTTAACCCTAAAACTAACTAGTTACTACATTTAAACCCTAGGAACAATATTTTCTAGCCAATGTATTACCCTCTCAAGCCATTCGATCCATACCCTTTGTTTCTAGTTCGATTTTAACCACAATTAAACGAAGCTATACTACACTTACTACTAAGCAAACTCTACACCATAACTCTTCTTTTAGGCCATAATACTTCCACATCTTTATGTCTTCGATAGGTAGGTAAAATCCATGGTACAAAACCAAAACACATCATCACCTATACCACCATACCTCACGCCACCCCCCCCCCCCTTCACTTGGCCTCTTCTCCACCAATCAACCCAACTACCTAAACTATGGTTTATATAAGAACACATCAACATGTCCTCTAGAAACTATCATCTATAAATAGTCAACACATTCATTTTTTTATCCATCACTAAATCGACACACACACAAAAACAGCCACACCCTCACTAAACCACTGATCCTAAAACCCAAATAGAAGCTAAAAAAAAGATTTGAGAAGCCTAGGAAAGAGGAGAAGCATTAGTGTTCAAGTTCCAAACCATTTCGCCAAAATCCTTCTTAATCGAATAAGAGATCAAGTAAGTAACCGAGACCTTGTTCAATACTTTTATAAGTTTTAAATACTCTTAAATATGTCACAAATTAAGTTGTAGTAACAAGCTAAGATCAAAAATAAGTTACGAGAAATTATATGTTAACTTAGGATTAATAAGTGTCAAAATAATCAACTTTCTATCCAAATTTCCTATTAAACCGACCATATAGAGAACTAGTAGTTTACATATTGTTGTAGATAAAATTAAAATGAAGATTTAGCAATTTGAATCACCTAAAACGAGTAAACGAGTCAAAAGTTATAGTAAATCGAAATTCTGAAAATCTGAAACAAAACAATTTGTTACAGAATGTAACATCACGCAAAACGAGGCGTTTCTAGTCCGTTTCGTTGAAAAGTTAAAACACGAAAGTTGTCCGGAACGACGTTTTCTTCAAAAAAAATTTAGAGCTCGAGTCCTGAAAACACTTAACAGATGGTGTTTTTCTTCAAAATCTTAACAACACTTTTATAAAAACGCCCCACTTTGGGCATTTATTTCGACCTCCAAATGACTTCTAAAAATTCTGAATTTTTGCCACAATAGAGACTACCCAGCTAACTAATGAATGGAAAAATAGCGTCGTAAAAAGGTTGAGTCATCACAAGGTTATTCGAGTCCCATTTTTGCCCTATCGCTAGCTTAAAATCAAAGTATTTTTCATTTTCAATTCTTGTTGAGTAGATGTCCCAATCGACCAACTTTAGACCAATGTTTCGACCCCCAAACGATCCCCACAAAATCTGGATTTTTGCCACATTAAAGATCACCCAGCTGGTTATTAGTAGGAAAAAGAACGTCGTGAAATCATAGCCTAGCCTCGCTTTTATTTGTGTCCAAAAACTGATTGTCGCCAACTATTTTATACGTACCCTTTTAAATAAAATCGAGCTCATAAGCTCAAAACTTAAGCCCATAAGCTGTAAATAAGGTATTTATAAACTTATTATAACTTTCATAAAAGATTCGTAGCAAATCGTCCCGTTTTCCTAAACTTAATTTGCGTAAAAACAAAATAAGGACTTCGAGTGAAATAGGAAAAGTGCTTTGAAGGTAATTTCTGTCAAAACTCTAATTAGTTTTATAAGTTGGACTTAAATAGATTTCGACCTGCAGTTTAGGGGTAAAAAGTGTCAACTTTGAAACTATAAGGTATAAACTGTCATTTTATCATAGTTGAGGGGTAAAAATTATAATTTTGTAAAAGTTTAAATGGTAAAAATTATCATTTTATGAAAGTTCAGGGGTATAAATTATCAATATAAGAAATTATAAGATTAAAAAGCATAATATTTATTATTAGAAATAGAATTCTAATAGAAAATCTAATAAACGAAATACGTTTATTTCAACAACAAACAAACGAGATATATTTAACGAACAAACGAAAACAAAAACATAAAAATGAACAATAAGATAAAATCTTATCCAAGTTTTGAAGAGACTTCATGTTGTCTCATTTTAACATTTAACGATCAACCAAAACCGATACGATACGAAACGAATATTAAAACTTATATATTGGAATACGATTACTGAAATTTGACATACCAACCCAGGTTGCGTGCCGGAGACGTTTATCAACTTTATTTGGTTTTGTTTTCCATCCAGATTGCTAAGGTGAGTTCATAGTCCCACTATTTTTATACATTTTCCAAACTTGTGGGGAGATACATGCTACTAAACCGAACACAAGTATTTTCCTGTTTACTTTCCTGATTGTTATTGCCTAAGTTTAACTGTTGCCTATTTTAAAAGACCCTCCATCGTGCACCATTAATCACTTTCGGGTGAGCGCGAATATAGTGAATAGATCTATTGGCAGTTGACGACCCATTTGTGTTGCTGGATAAGTAACCAAATGCACTTTATTTGAGAACGTTTAATAAAGAGTTTTTGGCAGACTCCTACTCGGGGGCATCATTACTTCCATTTAATTATGTGAGTAAAAGCGAAAACCTGTTAACGTTTTGCGTGTCATGAGGCTTAATGCAATATACCGAACTCTGATATTACTGATTTACGTTTTACTTAGCTTGTGTTCATCTGATTATAACTTTAAACGCTATGGATTCACTCAACCTTTGTGTTGTCTTTTTAGCATGTTTTATCTCAGGTAACTAGAAGTACGATTTAGCACGGAGTGGCATGGGTTTTCTTCTTATAAAAAGAGTGTCCATTTTGTTATCATTCAACAAATAATGTAACTTTTATAACGTATTTCGAAACTTTCCGCTGGGACCTCTATAATGTAACTCTGATATAAATAAATGAATGATAACAATTTTATTTAAAACGTCTCTTTTCGAGTCGTTTTCTATTTTCATGACTGTGATGCTTGAAGTAACACCTCAACTTATATTCCACTGCGATTATCGAAAACGGGGGTGTTACAATATGTACACACACATATATATATATATATATATATATATATATATATATATATATATGGGATAAAGATCAAATAAAAAGACAAATATCCGTACATTATGTAAAAAGATTTTTTTTTCAAAAATTTTCTCGAAAAATTCCAAAAAAATTCCACAAGATCAGGTATGTTGGTGCATGAAAAAGTTGTGAAGCAAGTTTTTCTAAAAGTTGATATTTTTTCCGAAAAAAATTTATGAAAAAATACGTTTGTGCATTAAATCGCTTTTTTGTGCATCAAAAATTCGTTTTTGCACCCAAGTTCTTTTGACTTTTTTAATCAAAATAACATTGCGCATCTAACTAAAACAACTTAAAAATTTTGTGCATCAAAAATTTTTTGCGCATCAAAATTCGTTTTTTGTGCATTAAAAAAAACGTATAAAAACTCAAAATTAGAAAAACTTCTTTCACAAAAGTTTCATGTACCAACATTCCCGATCTTGGGGAATTTTTATGGATTTTTTCTCGAACTTTTTTGAAAAAAAAAATCTTTTTACGTAGTGTACGAATATTTGTCTTTTTATTTTAACTTTACCCTATATATATATATATATGAAGCGGAGGAGCAGAAAATGCAACACAACAAGGGGCGAACCAAAGGCTTGCGCGAAGGAAGAAGCGAATCAATCAGAGAGGGGCGCTGAAATCCTTTCTATGGGCTCGTGCGTGGCAGCTGGTATAGATGAATAAAGGCGGACCGCTTGAACGGGACCTATTCTCTTAATATAATAGGCGGCAAAGCGGAATAGAAAAGCACGGACGAGCCACATGCAGGGAAACTTGCACGTGTGGTTCTGGCCGGGGACCCCGGTATACTGTACTAATATGTGTAGCTCCCCGTAATTCGAGTGAGATTATCTAAGAATAGCTCCATGGATCTCATCGGAAATGTTTGATGCTTCTTGGGGCTTCTTTGGTGACCGTGAAGTCACCGGATGAATTGCCGAGTAGATAGATCAGATCCGGACGCGGCTGTTGCTCCGCGGCGATACGGACTCGACCCGCTCCTACCCACCCCGGGGCACCATAGCATGTCGGGATGGACTCGATCACACTGCACCCATATAGAATGGAAGTATACGCTTATCGTTGCCTAAGGGTTCTTGCAACATATATCATTTGATTAATAAGGGTACCATAGACATTTAACCACTTCTCTTTTAAATGCTCATAAAACTCACATAGAATGTTATAAAGCTTTTACATATTTGAACTTTATATACGTAGGCTATGTTTGGCAAAATTAGCTGTGAGCAGTAGCAGTGAGTAACACCCCAACTTATATTCCGCTGCGATTATCGAAAACGGGGGTGGTACAATATATATATATATATATACATATATATATATACATATATATATATATATATATATATATATATATATATATATATATATATATATATATATATATATATATATATATATATATATATATTGGATCAAATGAAAAGTGTGTTATGGTTAAAAGAATAAAAAGGGTTAAAAGTGTAACATATATCATTTGATTAATAAGGGTACCATAGACATTTAACCACTTCTCTTTTAAATGCTCATAAAACTCACATAGAATGTTATAAAGCTTTTACATATTTGAACTTTATATACGTAGGCTATGTTTGGCAAAATTAGCTGTGAGCAGTAGCAGTGAGTAACACCCCAACTTATATTCCGCTGCGATTATCAAAAACGGGGGTGGTACAATATATATATATATATATATATATATATATATATATATATATATATTGGATCAAATGAAAAGTGTGTTATGGTAAAAAGAATAAAAAGGGTTAAAAGTGTAACATATATCATTTGATTAATAAGGGTGCCATAGACATTTAAGCACTTCTCTTTTAAATGCTCATAAAACTGCAGTAGTAGTGAGCTGTGAGCTGTAGCCAGAGCTCACTGCTCACCGCTCACAGCTTCTTAAAGTAGCATTGGAAAAATGATATTTCCTAAAAAATAGCAAAGCTCACCGCTCTTTTGCCAAACGACCACTAAAAATCAAAAAGCTCATTGTTCATCGCTCATCGCCTCAAAAAGCTCCAAAAAGCTTTGCCCCAAACATAGCCCGTAGTAGTTGTGAAAGCTTTTACAAATTTTAACTTTATATAGTTGTTGTGAAATTAAATGGTCAGAGGAAAAGTGTTTACAAGTCTATATGAAAGTAAGGATATACGAGTATGGCCCATGGGTTTTGTTGCATGAACTAATAAAACTAGGGGTGTGCACGGTTCGGTTTGGGTCGGTTTTTGGCTAAAACCGAAACCGAACCGAAATATTCGGTTTTTATAGAACCCAAAACCGAAACCGTTCTGTTTTTGACGGTTCGGTTTTTTCGGTTTATTATCAGTTTCGGTTTGGTTTTTCGGTTTTTTTGCTTTCTAACCGTTTAAATTTGGGCATGGCAAAATTATACCTACAAACTTGTATTACATAGAAAATTGCTTATTTTTTTTATTTTTTGTCAATCTAAGCATAGTAATAAATTAATAATGTTTATTGCATAATTTTATAAACATGCATATAGATGAGACACACACAGGCAAGTGAACATACACATAGTATGATCATCGTCATATATTTATTGATATATTCTCAAGTAAAACAAACGACACGACAAACACGCATATAAACATAAAGGTTAAGATAAATATATTATAAATCTACCCACAAAATGAATATGAATTTATAAATTTGATTTATTTAGTTATTTATTCATATTATATTTATTATATATTATTATATAATAAAATTGGTTCGGTTTGGTTTTCACGGTTCGGTTTTTGGACGAAAACCGAAACCAAACCGTATTTTTTTGTTTTTGAAAAATTAAAAACCGAACCATCGGTTTTTAGTTTCGGTCAATTTTTTCGGTTTTCGGTTCGGTTTCGATTTTTTTGGTTTTGTTTGCTCACCCCTAAATAAAACAGTTTGTTAAGGAGATGATGAAAAAGAGCCAAGTGTTATTTTTTAAAATGTAGCAAAAAGTTATTGTTTGTCGATATAAATGTGTTAAGAAATTAGTGTGTCACTACAAATGTGCTTGAGTGTGTCACACAAAATGTGTCAAAAAAACTTAGTGTGTCACTATAAATGTATTATGAAACTAAGTGTGTTAAAAATTATAGTTTTTTTTTTTTTTTTTTTTTTTTTTTTAATTTTAGAACGGCTTGTTAGTTGTTAGTGGTTCAGTTTCAGCAGTAATATCCAATTGGGCAATATGCTGTCCCTTAACCCGCCTCTTCCTCCTTCTTACCGCCTGAAGGGGTAAAAGTCCCGGGTGAGACTCGAACTTGAGACCTCTCCTATTCAAACATCCCCTCCCCAAGCCCATAAGTAATCTTGGTGGCCAACTGAGCTAGCACAGTTGGTTGAAAAGATATAGTTTGTAATTAAAAATGTGTCATAAAAGTTAGTGTGTCACTATTAATGCATCAAGAAAACTTAGTGTGTCACTATAAATGTATTATGACACATTTGTAGTGACTAGTGTCACTACAAATATATTAAAATTTTTTTGTGAGTCACTACAAATGTACTAAAATTTTGGTGTGTCAATATATATGTAAAAAAAATTAGCAGTTACTACAAATGTATTAAAATTTTGTTGTCTGTCACTACAAATGTATTAAAATTTTGGTGTGTCACTATATATATAATAAGAAATTAGTGTGACACTAGCCACTACAAATGTGTCAAAAATTTGACATGTATATAAAAATTATGTGTGACATTATAAATGTGTCAAAAAAATTGGTGTATCACTATATATGTATCAAAAAATTTTGTGTGTCATAAACAAGTATAAATAAATTAGTGTGTCACCATAAACATTATAATGATGAATTAATTTTATGGAACTAGAAAAAGGAAGAAAAACTAACCAAAAAATAAGAGGTTCGTGTAATTTAAATGTGTGGTTCAATGTTTTAAATATGGAATTAAATGTGTCATGGCCAAATAAACTGTTCAAATTATTGAATTAAATGACTCATGGCATTAAATCTGGATGTGATGAAAACAAACGTTGAATGACAAATACTAAAAGGCATTGATACCCTTTTTCGTTTCATA
This sequence comes from Artemisia tridentata subsp. tridentata, assembly GCA_021014915.2. NCBI lineage: Eukaryota > Viridiplantae > Streptophyta > Magnoliopsida > Asterales > Asteraceae > Artemisia > Artemisia tridentata. The sequence goes on along the minus strand of CP139504.1, from coordinate 255,277,847 downwards.
ATGATACACAATGTTTAATAACCATTATTCATCTTAACCACAAATCATAACATTAATTACACATCCAATGGTCAAGAATCCTTCCTATACTTTTTACCCATAAACTCTTTTTACATTAACCATACTCTATAGATATATACTAGCAAGTTCACAACAAAAAAGTGGCTAAAACAAAATATGAACCTAAAAAAAAAAAAAAAAAAAAAAAAAAAAAAAAAAAAAAAAAAAAAAAAAAGCACAACCACCATAAGATATATTATAAAAGCCTATATATTAAAGATAAATAAACATCATACTAAAAAGTATGATTACAAGAGAACAACATAAACTAAACTAGAAGCACACAACTATCCTAGATGACTTGAAAAGCTTTAGGATTTGCTTTCTCAACAAAATTGTGGTTCTAAGGATTATTATGATGACATTCTAAACATACTAAATGTTTAGATGGATGAGAGTTTGGTGCGGAAGGTGGGGTGAGGTGTTGTTCGATGTAAGAAAACATAAAGTGAAGTTCATCCCTTAGAGCAAGGATGAGGTAGCGATTGTGTAGACAACACAAGCAAATGGCACCATGGATATCAATTAGTTGAAGTTTTGCATAAGCCATGGGAGTAGGTGATGGTAGAGGAGTGACACTACTACACAAAAGGTTATATAGATCACTTCATGTAGATCGGTTATGTTAAAAATTGATCTATGTAAGGGAAAAAAGGGGAAAATATAGTAAATAGATCGGTTTTTTGGTTAATAACCGATCTATATAGTTTCAAAATTTAATAGATCGGTTATTAACGAAAAAACCGATCTATATATACTCAAAATTCACCAAAATATTTTAGCGGGATTTATTTTGATAAATCCCCCCATTAATTTCACCAAAAGTTGAATAACCCCGCCATTTATTTCACCAAAACCAGATCTATACACATTGACTAACACATTTATCTCATTACATTTCATTCACTACAAAAATTAACCACATCCCACACCATCACCGCCACACCGTCGACCACAGCACCACTGCCACACCGCCAACCTCCCACACCATCACTCTTCTTTTCTTTCTTTCTTCCTCTCTTTATGTTTGTGTTTGTGGTTTACTTGTTTGTTATGTTTGTGTTTATGATTTTGTTTAATTTTTGTTTGTCTTTTGTGTAGTACTCAACTCACCACCGTTGCTTCTGTCCGACCCACCACCACTGCCGACGTTGCTGCTATCCGACCCACCACCACCACCGTTAATTGCTGCTACTGATGTAAGTGTCATACTTGTCTTTTTTAAAAACTTTTTTATTATTTATGATTGGTATAAAATGCAGTTAGTTATAAATGTGTAGTATATATGTATAAATGTGTGAATTGGTAGCATCGCGGAAATGTGGAGTATGCTTTTATGTGTTTATTTATGGTTGTATTTTGCATCTTGTGGTGTTTGGTTTAGGAGTTTAAGGTGTTTATTATCTTCTCATGATCTTGTCAATACGGTATATTTATAGTTTGATGATTCAGTACTATAGGTGGAAAGTTTGACTTGTTTACTTATAAATGGTTTGATTTGGGATTGTTTTATGTCAAACGGATCAAACCAAAGAAAATAGCTGTAAGGGTAACAGGTCAATATGGGTCAAACAGTTCAAACTTCAAAGTTTCCCAGTGTCTATATTTCAATACATACAACCTTTCAATGCATCAGATTAGGTGATTGAGGTTATGATTGTAATCATAAGTAAACATATTATGCATCTATAAATAAAATATTTGTCAAAAAGTGGTTGCAGGTCAACCCGGCCAGTTTAGAGCTACAGACCTGATTTGACCCATTACCCAATCCACCCATCTTGCCACCTCTACTCAGTACATATACAGCTCAAGTTTCTAATAACCACTCACTGAATGCTCTTGTTACTTTAATGTTGCTCGGTCGAAACACAAATTGGAATCGTGCGGACTAATTGTATAGATTGCTTAGACCGTACAAACGTCACGCAGAGTATGATCGGTAGAAAAATGTTGGAGATCCAACTTCAAAGGCTTGGTCTTTTTGACGCGGATGAAAGCATTAGCACACATTCTAATTTCGATGACTGCTTTAAAATATGTATGTAATTGATTTAACATTGTTGTTTTTTAGCTTGTGTTCTTATTTTCATGTCATATTTATATTATCAAATTTATTATCTCATATATATCCAACAATATGGGCTGATCATGGAGATGATATAAGCATCCAGTATTCTGGCACGCCTGCTCTCAAAGGAGATTTTGTCAGGTACAACTACATGAACTTCCCTTTGGATCTCGTTAGGCCAAATGATATATTATGTAAATAATGAAAATACAAACAGATACATGTTGGTTTTTTAATCTAGGGTTGGTAAGAGGACTACCAAAGGAATTCCTAAAGATGGTTGGAATGCACTAATGCGCTATTACCTCAATAATTTTGTTGATGGTACAAAACAGGTCAGCATGCTTTCTCTTCACTTTACTATGATTCGGTATTTTCTTTTATACAAGTCAATTCGTTATTCTAACCGGGTATCTTGTATCAAGGTGCCCTCTAGGTGCAATAAGTTCATAGACTCCTTATCCGATCATATGTATCCCAAGTGTAATTTTGATGAGACATTGGAAGCACATGTAAAAATGGCTGTTGATTAGCTAATGAAATGTATAATTTTCATTCGACAGATATCATTTGTTTTATTTATTTATTTTTATTTTTTTGAAAATGGACTTAATAGATCGGTTATTGGGTATCAACCGATCTATATGTAGTATCATATAGATCGGTTATTGGGTATCAACCGATCTATATGTGGTATCATATAGATCGGTTCTCAACCGATCTATATGTGACTCGCTCATAAAGATCACCTTTAGTTAGATCGGTTCAAAACCGATCTATATGTGGCATTCTAACCGATCTAACTAGCTTCTTTTGTAGTAGTGTGAAATGAAAGTCCAAGGGACTAGTTGGAGAAAGTCCAATGGTGATATCAATAGGAATGGCATGGGTTGATGACTTTGTGTTGGTGGAGGTGGTGGACTAACAACTCTAGGAGGAATGTCCATAAGATCTTCAATGTAAGGCTTGATAGATTGTGAAGAGTGGAAAGGTAGTTGATGATGATGAAAATCTCACGTATTATTAGAGAATTTGTGGTCTATTTTGAACTTTTCTTTTTATTATATACGGTATAAGGTTTTGAATATATTTTTTTATTAGACAGAGAATCGTTAAAAATACAAAATATATGATAGTATATGTTTAAAGTTTATTAATACTAATTTTCAAAAAAAAAAGTTTATTACTACTCGAAAGTAATTTGATTAAATCTTACGTAAATGCGAAACGACAAAAAATGGCACATTTGTTAATATGATTTTCAAGTGCTTTTTCTTTTTGATTAGCTAAGTCAAACCAATAATTCAGTACATTCCACAATAAGTGACCATGACTCGCATATTTATATTCCCGAGCTAATTATCTATTTATATAATTAGCAACCAAAACGACGCCGTATTTGCGTCTTTTTTTTCATCATTTTTCCCGCCAAATCTGTGGCCCATGTTCCCGAGCTAATTATCTATTTATATAATTAGCAACCGAAATGTTATTACGTAGTACTTTATTAACATAAATCGGAAATCCGGACAAACCTAGAACATTCCACACATCTCTGTTGCTGATGATGATGATCGAACGATGTGGAAGGAAAACCACGATGATAGGAAGATGATGATGATCGAAGGATGGAAGTAACACAACAAATGAACCCATGTTTTCCAGTGAAGCTTGCACCGTCGTTTTCATTATAGTTAAGTTACTGATGCATTTTTGTGGGGTTTTTTCATAAGGTTATTGTTTTCCGATTGATTTTTCGTATTTTGATTTTAGCATATGAGTTTATAGGTAGAACAAGTAGGTCAGCTTTGACTGATGAAATCGAAGAGGGATCACTAATGTTTGATGAGGTTAGGTTTAGACACAACTTTATTGTCCATCATAGCCGAGATGCGCAACAGATGAAGACGAGGTTAGTGTTTCATTATTAGCATGTATTATAGTTAGTTTGTTTATTATTTGGCATTTGTGTTCAACCTATTTGGTCTTAGTCTTATGTTTTTTTGCTATAGGCGACAAAATTATCTGTGGAAAAAGTAATTTTGGGGTGTCAATTTTTATTCAGATTTTGGGTGAGGGAGTTTAGCGTTGGTTTGGTTTTGGTAATTAGTTAATTTGATTTTTTTTTTAATTTTTTTATTTTTATTTTTTTTGTATAAAGCATGAAGTAACTCGCTCTAAATATATCTTTTCTTGATGAACACCAATTGTTCAATGAAATGGTTAACTGAATTTTTTTTTGCCTAAATGAAAATTTACAGATTGCTGCTGGTCCAAGCTATACAATTGCTGTCATAAGAAACAGTTGGGTCAAGCCTGTCCGAAATACCTATAAATCTCAGGTAAGATCTTTGCAATTTACATTACAAATTTAACAAATGTAGTTATGAGTTCAAATTCCATCGTTACAGGAGCATCGTCTCCACAAAGGCATAATTGCGGATACTTATCTGTATCGTTGAAATTTATTCTAACAGAAAGGGTATGAAGCAACTAAAATGTTATTCTAATGACGTGGTTCTATGTTTTCGCAGGTCAACGCGTACATGCAGTATGCTAAATTTGGATGATGGTCATGGTTATGATTTATGAGCAACTTAACAGAGGTAAACCATATTGCATATCTTATTTCCTCTTTGGTATATTTGTTAAATCTTCCTTTTAGCTTCAATGTGTTTGTTATGATTTTGTGACCGCCAAATTATACGATCAAATCATAGTTGAACGTCATTTATTGATTTTTTGTTTGTCAATTTCTGATTTTCCATAAGCGCTGATAACACCGGCAATGTGTGCAACAGACATAAAGTAAGCGCACTATAGCCATAAGCAAATCGTGTTGTAAATGCAACCGATGGTTGTGAAGATGCCAGCGGTGTGGCTGTTGGTTCAAGTATTGCAAGGGCGCTACGTCGGTTCAGGGTAGTGTCTACTTCGAAAGTAAGTGCTTCCGTGTGTATCATGTTTTATCCATTTTCTGCATTGTGGTTGTCGGTGTAGGTACTGCTGCAAACTCAGGAAACGTTCCTATTCCACGGTAAACCGATGGCAGCAACAGTTATTCGGGTGCACGAGATTAGTGTGTCTGTGACCCTTTGCGTTATTTCATATTTGCGTAACAATATACTTAATACTTTAGCGTGTACTAATTTTTACTTAACTGCTGTTATTGTAGATAATGATCAGAGGCCACCCAGTAATGGCGCCACTTCTCGCCTGAACATTGAACAATGGTGTTGTACAGGACAAGGTGAAGTATATTGTTTACGTTTATTAAAGAAATGTTTGTGTAGCCCTGTTTTTAGGAGACGCTTAAAAAAGTATGGAAACTGTTTCTGTTAAGGATCATCAAAATCAACAAAGCAGTGCTGTAATTTTTCACTCCTATCCACAATGTGAATGAACTTTTTTGACATATCTTGGAGTGAGTAGGTGTATGTTAAAATATCACTTTTGATTTGATTAGATATCATGGAGTGTAGCAAGAGTCAGGCATTACAGTATTTTAAGCACTTTACAAGGTTCCCACTGATTTGATTGGATATCATGTAGTTTATATCACCCTCGGATTTTTATATATTTTTTTAGTTAATGGTAATCCAGAATTACCTACGTCCAAACATTATGGCAGCTATCATTTCTTGCTTTGTTCAATGATTTTAGCAATTGCTATACGCATTCATGTGACAACGCGTCTTCATATTCTTAGCTTTCATTTATTCTTATCATTGTTTTCTAATGGTAAATTTGGTCATCTGATATCATAAAACACACACACACAAAAGATATGAAGACAACTCAAAAGTCTTCATATTTTGTTTGATATACTTATAACTAGCATTATATTGAATATGAGTACTAATTAAATTTTTTTTGACAGGTGGCATTGGCATCGTTACAGAGCCTTTCATAGGCAGAGTAAGCGAGGCTCGGTTAGGAATGTAGCAAAGGAATTTATGGACAGTGGATGCCACGAGGCTAGAGCTTGAACCAGATAGGACTGCACCTAAAAATGTTGTCTTACAAGGTTAGTCTTTGTTTTTTAAGGCACAGATAGTCAGGTCTACGGGTATTTGCATCATATTTCAGTTTTAACACATTTAGTTATCGATACTTACACCCACCCATGGTGTGTAAATAACTAAGTTTTGGCATCAATATTTTCTCTAGCTCCATCGATATGTAGCGTTTGATTTATAAATGAAAAAGAAATTATATCTTTGCATTTAGATAGAACTTCCAGAATTGGCCTGCCCAAAAAAAAAAAAAAAAAAAAAAAAAAAAAAAAAAAAAAAAAAAAAAAAAACTGGAACAAAAATAGGCCCGCACGCAACGCGGTGGCCGGTGCCATTCTCGTTTAAAATTAATCAAAATATCGACATTTGTACATTTAACATATTCAGATGCAAATATGCTTTGATATCAAAATGAATGATAATGACCTTATGAGTTTACAATATATATATTTATCCACGAATCATACATAGAAATCACATGAAAAATCTTGGTTCCTATGACGATTCCAGTTGTTGATCTTGCATCCATTCTCGGTCACTCTGTCGAGGATGAAAGAAAGAAGGCAGTGAATGAATTTGGCGAAGCATGCATTAAATTCGGCGTCTTACGGATCATAAACCATGGCTTGCCAGATGAGCATGTGAATCGCAGCTATGAAGTCATCCAACAGTTTTTTGATCGTCCAATTTTTGAGAAACTAGACTCTAAGCCTGTGTCAACTATTCTTCCAGCAGGTTATGGCAAGATGGACAGTCCTTTTGGAAGCAACGAATGGTTGATGGTGTGTCAACCGTGCTTGGATATCAACGTGTTTCCATCTAATCAGCCAGAAGTTCAGTGAGCTTCATCATATTATTTATTACGTAGTTTTGAATTTCCAACTAAAACTTCATAACCTCCATTTGAATTAGAATCTGATATCCGCTAGGTTCTAGTACGTACGTACTTGTTGGAAAACATTTTGAGAATATCGATGTTTCAAGTTTGTTCAAGTATACGTACGTTCAACAGAGTTTTTGTAATATGTAAACACTTGATAGATTTTCCCTCGCTCGTTTGATGTTTACTTTGAGAAAATATTTATCGTATTAAATTTTTGTACGCTATGTTTGATTTAATACGGTAATATAAATATGTGTAGTACTATGCTGCTATTTTACATGGATTGGGTAATTGTTAGTGACTTTGACCTCAGTTTAAAAGTTGTATGTTAAATTTATATATGCATTTGTTTTGGTTTCTTCATATATATGCACACAAAAATTGTTATATCTATCATCGTCCTCATGAAATAATTCGTTTTGAGAAAGTGTACAGTGAAACGTTGGAAAAGATGTATCAAAATTTTCAGAAGTTAGGAGCAATTGTGGAAAACATGATGAACGAATACCTAGATCTCCCATTGAACTTTCTCAACCAATTCAACGATGACAGGTCCAACGATGTACTCATGTGTTGGCGCTATCCACCCATTGCAGAAGATAAACCCAACACCATAGGAAGGGAAGAACACCAAGATACTAACCGCTTTACATTTTTGATACATAATCTGGCGCGGACTGATTCAACGACTCTCCCTGGGCCGTTAGTCGTCTTCTCGAGCCCTGAGTAGACCTGTTCAACAAAGAGAACCCGTTAGGAGTGGACCCGAGGCCGTAGCCCCGGGATCCACCTCCGACGGTCAAGTTAGTATCGGCGTGATATAACTTATTAGGGTAAGGTTTAGAGTAACCTGTTATGTATATCGTTGTATGATCCTCCATCCATGTATTTATAGGGCATGGATTAGGGTTTAGGCGTAGAGTGGGCCGCTGTTTGCCGGGCCTGGCCCACTTGTCATGGGTCAGTCCAGACCATACGTCTACAAGCCCCCCAAGTTTAGTATGACATAGCGCGTGGCTATGTTATGCTAGACTTAAGTTCTTGTTCATGGCCACGTAGGCCCAACCAACTATGACGGCGTGACCATAACGCGCAACCCAAATGCGACAGTGCGCACTGGGTCTGTGGTGCAGTGCGTGATGACCATGTTGGCGCGTCCTTGTTGGCGCGACCTTGTAGGCGCGTCCTTGTAGGCGCGAATTTGTAGGCGCGTCCTTGTAGGCGCGACCTGAGTAACATTGACATTGCGATTGTGATTGTCTCACAATGGTGAAGGTGGATTCCTGTATGCTGCGTCCTGGGTAAGGGCGTACCTTTTGTACCAAAGACGTGCTTCTATGGCAGAGGTGCGCGTTGTGCGCGACAAAGATGTGCGCTGTGCGCAGACAAGATGCGAACATTACATCCGTCTTTACAAACGATAGAGGTGCGCGGTGTGCGCGATAGAAGTGCGTGCTGGCTTGCAATACCTCTTTCGTACAATCTGCTTCCAAATATACCTGCGTGACGCGTACGGACACAGTGCGTATCCTGGTAGCCCCCCAAGTTTGATGGTGCTACTCGTGTAGGAGCATTAAACTTAGTTATTCAAATCCTGAAAAAAACTTAATGCAAATATTAAAAGTATATGCTGCGCATCGCAACATATAAAAGATAATGAAATAAAAAATTAGCGCATAGCATATATATAGCACGTAGCATGTAAAATTAACACATAAGAGAAGTAGTAGTGCGAATTACACCTAGCGTGAGGTTTTACAAACTACATAAAAGAAGTACGTAGCTAATCTACGAACGCAGTACGCTCATGATCGTTTTCTTTTTTATTATAATAAAAACAATGGCGCGGATGGATGTACCATGACCGCGACTAATAGTTTCAATTGCACGCACAGACGCAGATGGATGTATCGTGACTGCATAGACTCTAACGTTTGTGGATGATCGCAGATGACCACGGCTTTTGTCCAGTGCGCTCATGGCGATTGACTAGCATCGTGGTGCCTGTACGTGACAGTGCGCTTATGGCGCCAGTCTGCGAAGACCTCTATACGCACGGCCTAACGCGGGTAGATTTATCGTGACTGCGCTGTTCGCGGCTAAAAGATATAGTAGGTCCGATCGTGCGGACTTAGTGCGACTATAGATAAAATCGTGTTTTCCAAGTTAAAAGATTTACATAAAATCTTTACCGATTTAAAAGATATGGAATAAGGTTCACTATCACGAAATCAATCGCTATTGCTACAGTAGCAGAAAATAACAAATTGATTTATAATTAAACTCTACCAATAATTGTCGCATGACAAAACTTATTCCACATATATATAATAATGGCATCAAATCGGCAAACAGTACAAGGTACATCAATTATAGATATAAAAGCGCTCCTTGTTATCTAGCAGTACGACTTTAGTATAGCAGTACGAGGGATATCTTTTTATTACGAATTTAAAAAGATTAAAATACCAGCTTTTGAACTCGATGGTTGCTTTCCGGTGATGTGAGACAACGAAACTTGTCGGGTCCCACGGATGGCGCCAACTTGTTGATACATAATCTGGCGCGGACTGATTCAACGACTCTCCCTGGGCCGTTAGTCGTCTTCTCGAGCCCTGAGTAGACCTGTTCAACAAAGAGAACCCGTTAGGAGTGGACCCGAGGCCGTAGCCCGGGATCCACCTCCGACGGTCAAGTTAGTATCGGCGTGATATAACTTATTAGGGTAAGGTTTAGAGTAACATGTTATGTATATCGTTGTATGATCCTCCATCCATGTATTTATAGGGCATGGATTAGGGTTTAGGCGTAGAGTGGGCCGCTGTTTGCCGGGCCTGGCTCACTTGTCGTGGGTCAGTCCAGACCATACGTCTGGAAGAACACCAAGACACTAACTGCTTTACATTTTTGCTTCAAGATGATACTGGTGGCCTTGAATATGAAATGGATGGTTCTTGGATGCCTGTAAATCCCATGAAGGGATCCCTTGTGGTTAATGTTGGCTCAACCATTCAGGTAACATATTTGGTAATCTTGGTAATTTATATTATAAAATATTATTTCACCCGATAAAACATGGTTGAAAGAAGTATTTGATTGAATTACATACACAATAAAACTTAACATTTACAATGGCATTTTGACATTACACTGTCTTTCCTGTATTATACATTTGAGCTTGAAGTTAAAGGTAAATGTGATTTAATTTGTTTGGACTCGAAGGATTTGACGAATAAGAAACTGATGGCTGCACGTCATCGTGTGTGGATACCTAGAGGAAGGAACCGTCATTCATTTGCGTTCTTTTATAATATCGGTGGTGAAAAATGGATCGAACCTTTACCAAAATTTGCAGAGGAGATTGGTGAAGCACCAAAATACAAAGGGTTCTTCTACAAGCAAGACTTAAGAAAGGGAAAAACCCTCTTACGCTGCTTGACGAAGTTATTGACCTTGATCACTTTGCTATCCGTAACTAAAAGGCCCCGCTTGATTAATTATGTTACTATGTTACTATAGGAAACTCGGTGAAGTCTACTGATTTTGTTTACATTATGTGTTGGTGCAGGCCATTGTGGAGTGCCAGTTATAATGGAACGATCATTTTCTTTGCTTACCTTTGATTATTTTCTTGTTTGATTTTCGTATATACGTGTGAAATTAAAATAAAAGAAAACCAACGAATAGGTTATAATATTGAATCCTAAGTAAATGAAGGTCAATAATTCGTATTAAAATGTTATGAAAACTTGTAAAAGCGATGGAAAGAAGGTACAAGTGTATGGAGTTTATAAACATTGACGAGGGTATGGCATTTGGCTCCAAAGAAGTTCAAGGGTCTTTGTCTAAAGATAGGGGGTTATTTTAATTATTATTTCTTAAGAGAGTTTTATGAACAAATTTTGGATCACAAGACCCTAAGAACAATAACGCTTTTGAATAAGCTTTCTCTTTGTTTTTGATCCGAAGGATATGATATGTGAATATTTTAGAGGTCACATATATTCCTGAAATAAAAAATAAGAGCATTTTAGAGGTTGTATTCCTGAAATAAAAAATAAGAGTTTTTGTTTTTGTAAGATTCAGACGGCCGGCCAGATGAAGTGATTGTTACGATTAGACAAGAATTTGATCATGTTGTTGGGCCGTGTCGAGTAGGGAAAGTATACCTCAGGTCATGTAAGATCTTTTGAAAATGTTTGAAAATCAGACCGAACCAACCGGTTCAACCGGAAAAAGGCTCGCGTTGATTCTGCCAGTTCACTGGTTCAACCGGAAAAATGCTTATTTTTAAGTGTTTAAAAAAGTTGTGTAAAAAGTTTTAGCTAAAAAAAATAAAAAGGGAAGTATGGGAAGTCAGGAGTGAGTGGGACTCGAACCCCTGACCTCGACCATACCTCAACCTTAACCACACCACACCCAACCATCTGCCCTTAGGACTTCTCTGGTCCTAATCCTCCCTTTTTTTTATTTAACCCCTTTTTTCTCAGTTTGGCTTATTTGATCCTTTAGCTTAATAACTGCTTATCTGATTAAGCAGTTATCCTCATTTTATTTTTCCTAGAATCTTATTACCATAAAGCACTTTTCGGCAAAGTTTCAGATTTTTCTACTTTTATTTAGTATTTTTTATATATATTTCTTTTCTAAATAGTTTTTAATTCATAATAAAAAAATATAAAAGTCAAAAAAATATAATTCTTATTTTTTTTTAAATTTTATTTTATCATTTAGGACTTAGAAAAATTAAATTTGCACCCGTAGAGTTAATATTTCACCATTTCACTTTTCTAAGGCTCGAGATTTCCTGGTTTAAGGTCGTTTTTGATTTTCTTTACGTTTTTGCTCAATTATACTTTGTAGACTTATTTCTTATGCTTGTTAATTTGTATTTAGCTTGTGTATGCTTTCCGTAGTTGTAAATTGCATAATTTCCCTTTTCGTTTTGAATTCCCAGTTAACGTTTTTAGTTAAGTTTCGTTCGTACTTAATTTTGCTTTGTTTCTTTTAGAATTATAAAAACACAAAAATCCAAATTCCATCCTTCAAGCACTTTAATTCCAAACCATACACGAAATCCTCGATTCACACCTCGTCGGGAAATGACCCGGGTAACACTTGCCCGGTATCTCATATCGTATTCACGGGTTTTGCACGTTAACCTTTGTCCTAAAGGGTTGGCTTGTTGATCCCAGCGTATCACGCGTATCTGATATTTTTATACGTGCTCCGGCACACATCAATTTTTGGTGCCGCTGTCGGGGAGGTTGTGTTGCGACAATATCGTTAAGGTTTAAACGATTAGTGACTTGAAGATCCTCTTAAATCGTTTAATTCTATCTTCTTATCCCTCTTAAATGTTTAATTCTTATGTCATCACTCGACTATCACTGTTTTCATTGTAAAAGTCCAGTGGGTGATGATCATCGTTGTTACAAGTGTTTGTGTGAGCGGTGTGGAAGTAATTGTAGAAACGGATATTGTAATTGGTGCAAATCATTCATTAATCCAAATCCAATTCCTTTCAATAATTCTCAAGGTTTTTCCGACTACCCTCCACAATCCCAGCTATCTTGATTCAATCAGCAAAATTGCTTTAATTGTAGAGATCCGTTGGGAGATGATTGACTTTGTGAACGGTGTTTTTGCAAGGTGTTGGATCAGTCCTAGATAGACTTTGAGCCTCATGGAACCAGTAGAATGCTTATGTAATCACAAACAAACTACAAGAGAATTTCTAACAATAAACTTATGTTTACGCGGAATATAAACACAAGAGTTAAAGAAGAAATAACTAATAAACACTTGATCCTCTATGGATCTATATTAACTATTAAAATTGTTTTCGAAGTCTCAATTTTCATAGCCGTGAGTTTCTTTTATACTAACAGAAACCCTAAGTCGTCATTCACAAGAAAACATGTAAAAGAGATATGCAATATCTATTCCTAATATATCTCATGCATATCCTAACCTTCTGATCATACGGGTTGACTATTATTATTACTCGCAGAAACAATATTACCAGCAGTAACTATATACTACTAACAGCAGGAACCATACCAGCAGGAACTACATACCCGCCAGCAGGAACCATACTAACTACCAGTAGTAATGAAACTAAATACAATTTTAATAATTCCTAACAATCCTCCCCTAAACTTGAATTTGACTAGGTTAAGTTCAAGTTTCTAGATAGATCTTTGACTTCCAAAGCACGAGGATTGAACTTTAGCAGCAACATTAGGTAACCAGCAGCAACATGGTTAGAACCAGCAGCAACAAGTAACCACCATTAAGACCAAGGATCCAACAGCAACTCCTAAGTATCAATAGCAACAGAAACCAGCAGCAACATGAGTAGATTTGATGAGCCTTTACCAAGTAGCTACTCACTCTTGGGCTAGCTAGTCCTTTGGTGGAATCATGGCATCACCCTGGTGAACTAGTAACTAGTCCAACACTTAGAACATGAATCAATGGTGTGTTGGAATACCCTAATGATTTTTGGCAAACCATCACAGCCATAAACGGATTTGAGATGTCTTTACCTATAGCCGTTTGCTCAGGACTAGCCAATTCTTTGGTTGAATATAACACCTTGGTGAATTGATTACCAGTTATGGATTTCCACAGCCTTTACCACAAGCCATACTCTTGTGGGCTAGCCAATTCTTTGGAACCCTAAAGGGTAACATCCATGGTGAATTGATGACCATTTCAACTCTCAGTAATGAAACTTGGGTGAGTTGAAGACCCTATAGTTTTGAGCAAACTATTACAGCTGTCAACGGATTTGAGAATCACACCAGAGCCGTACCCTCATGGTGAGTCAACTCTTTCTTGTCTGTAAGACATGGTGAGTTGATTACCATTTTTTGTACGGTAATAAACCAACACCTGTAAACAGTTTACTCAAACATACAAGTTAGTAGACAAGTTATATATATATATATATATATATATATATATAATTAAATCTAAATATATATATATATATATATATATATATATATATATATATATATATATATATTTAAAATTAACTCTAAAAGAAAGAAAAATATGCAACAATACCATCAAGTAGCAGTAGCCCAAGCAGCACAAAGTTGAGACCTAATGAATCTAACCAGCATAAACCCACCTCTTGTTTGACAGAGTAACTCCTATATAGCATAATATCTGGTATGGTCAACTCTTCGTAAGTAGAAATATCTCCGATAATTACTCCTTTAACCAACCAATAAACAAAGTTATTAACTTCTCTGGGGTTAATCTTGAAGATTGAAAAAGGCCTATAAAAGAGGCTCTTAATCACACACCAAACACACCACACAAACTTCAAACCCTTAATAACCCTCAATCATCAAAACAATGAGCGCTAAACCTGACATTGTTGAAATTTCATCCGATTCATCTTCTAAGCCATCATCAAGTGATGAATGGAAGAAGTATTTTCCACCAAACTACTATAATCTGACCATTATGAACCCAAAACCAAAGGCAAAGGCTGAAGAAGCATCTCTGATGGACTTCCAACTCCCCCACCCTATGTGGATGACACAAGCTCTGATTATGAGCTCAAGTCAATGCCAAGCTATGTGTCCTTCTATGAAGCTTCTTCTGATGAACAAGTAGTAGTGACTTCAAAGTCTGTGGTTGTGGCAAGCTCTGCTCAAGTGCCAACGCATTCCCACCCAAAACCAGGGAAAAGAGAACAGGTGCTTGGCCTTGCAAGCGGTCATGTGTGGGAGGACATTGGGAAAAGAGGGAAGCAGAGCATGCCTGACTACAAGGGAAAGGGGAAGAGGCCCATAAGATAGTTGTTGTAGGTGTTGGGTTGTAGTCTTTTGATCCTTGATTGTAATGGAACTTTGCTTATGTAATGTTGCATCTATGAATGCACCACTTTATAATGAATAAACATTGATGTTCCTTGTTTACATGAGGTTGTTTACTGATTATGAGTGCTTGAATTCAATACCTGCAAAAGAGTTAGTAGACACAATATACAAAGTATACACAATTATACAAAATATACAACATTAAGCCTCCCCTTAGGCTTATGCCTCCCCTCAATCACAGCAATCAGAGATTGATCATCCCAATATGAACCACCAAATAATTAAATCTAGGTCCATCAAAAGCTTTTGTCAACAAATCAGCCACATTTTCATCTGTGTGTATTTTAAGCACTTGAATGAGATGTTTTTCATTAGCATCTCTTATAAAATGGTGCCTAATCTCAATGTGCTTTGTTCTTGGTGAAAAACTGGGTTTTTAACAATGCAAATTGTGCTTTGGTTATCAATAAAGATTTTGGTGTTCATAAAATTGAACCCATAGTCTAACAACTGATTTTGTATCCAAAGTACCTGACCACAACAATTAGCAGCAGCAACATACTCTGCTTCAGTAGATGAGGTAGCCACAATGGTCTGCTTCTTGTATTACCAAGAGATCAATCTCCTTTCCAGAAACTGACAACCCCCAGTAGTAGACTTCCTATCAAAGTTAGCACCAGCATAATCACTATCACTATAGGCTTCCAACACAAAAGGAGAATCTCTTGGGTACCAAAGACCCAACTTAGGTTATCCTTTTAGATACTTGAAGATTTTCTTGACTGCATTCAAGTTGGAAGTCAATGGTGTAACTTGATGTCTTGAACAAGCACTAACTGCAAACATTATATCTGGTCTTGAAGCTGTCAAATACATAAGTGAACCTATCATTAATCTGTAGAGGTGAACATTAACAGCATCATCAGGTTCATTGTTAGATTTTGGCTTTGGAGCTTCATAAGAAGTTGTTGCAGTCCTCACACTTTCCAAATCATACTTCTTAAGTATGTCCTGCACATACTTTTCTTGGTTGATAAAAATACCATCTGGATTTTGTTTGACTTGTAAGGAAAGGAAGAATGTAAGCTCACCTATAGCACTCATCTCAAATTCACCCTTCATCAATTCTTTAAATTCCCTACACCAAGCCTCCTTTGTAGAACCAAAGATGATGTCATCCACATAGACCTGGACTAGGATAATATCTCTTGAGTTCTTCTTAGTGAAAAGTGACTTGTCAATGGAACCTCTTCGGTATCCATGCTTCAACAGAAAAGTAGAAAATCTTGCATACCATGCCCTTGGTGCTTGATGAAGTCCATAAAGTGCTTTCACCACCTTGTAGACCCATTTTGGATTCTGAGGGTCCTCAAATCCTTTGGGTTGAGTCACATAAACCTCTTCTTCAATCTTTCCATAGAGAAAAGCACTTTTTACATCCATCTGGTAGACCATAAATCCCATATATGAAGCAAAGGCTAAAAATAGCCTAATGGCCTCAACTCTTGCCACTGGAGCAAACACCTCATCATAATCAATACCCTCCTCTTGCCTTTGACCTTGAGATACTAATCTTGCTTTATTCCTTATCACAATACCTCTAGCATCTCTCTTGTTCTTGAGAATCCATTTTATCCTAATTACATTCTTTCCATCAGGTAAAGGCACAAGCTTCCATACATTTTGATTAAGAAATTGTTGCATTTCTTCTTGCATAGCCTCCACCCAAGCTGGATCTTCAAGAGCTTGTGATACACTGCTTGGTTCAACTTGTGAAAGAAAGCAAGCAAAGAGACAATGTAGAAAGTCTGTGTGATTGTTCCTTTGCTGATTATGAACATAACTGACAAAGGCACTTTCACTGAACTTTGTTTGTTTCACCTTATGTCTTGTCTGAACAGCTGAGTTAGGATCACCCAGAATCAAGGATTGAGGATGAATGGTATTGATCCTCTTAGTAGCAACATGATTGACTTCTACTGTGGGTGTTAGATTATTAACATCAGGACTAATGTCATCATCATATGAGGAGGAGGTAAAAATGCCGGTACTTGGATGATGATGAATATCTTCAAATTCAGTACCTAAAGTTAGTGAGTTACCAAGATTTGTAGGTCTTGGATATCTTGTGAGAGGTTCAGGAAAGCCCAATGAATGATCAGAAGGAGTGGAAAAAGGAGCAGCAGGAGTGGAGACACCAGCAGGAACATTAGAGCTACCAGCAGAATTGATATTACCAGCAGTAACAGGAACACTATCAGTAGGAATCGAAGAACTACCAGCAGAATCCATATTCCTGCGGGCTTCAACTGCGGCTTGTCTTAAGAGCTCCTCTGTTTCTTTTGTGAATTCAAAACCAAACTTTTCAGCTGCTTCCTTGGCATCTTGTTCTTGTCTTTGAAGCCTTGCAAGGTCTTCTGCAAAACTTGAATCACCTTCACCCATGCCAGGATTATCTTTAACTTCAGAACCTGCAAAGTGGTTAGAAGGAAAAGAAGGAACAACAATGGTTTGTTCATCACACTCAGAGTCTGAATCATCATCTGGGGTACCTGCATTGTTAGTTGGAGACTCCTGTGTACCTGCAGATTGATTAGCTTTGAAACGAGTATATCCTAAAGTATCAGTTAGATAGTCCAGGTCAAAATACCACTCATGACCTGCACCCTGAATGTTAGGTTTATCCTCAAGATATCACAGGTTTAGTGTCTCTTCTATCTTTTTGGTAGATAAGTTATAAACTCTATAAGCCTTGCTATGTGCAGAGTACCCAACTATAAATCCTCATCAGCTTTCTCTTCAAAATTACCCAAATGGTCACTGGTGTTTAGAATAGTCACATGACATCCAAAAGGTTTAAAATGACTGATGGTGGGAACTTTCCCACACAAAAGTTCATAAGGTGTTTTGTTGTGAGGATTAGTGATCAATACCCTGTTCAAAACATAACAAGCAGTGCTAACTGCTTCAGTCCAAAACATGGTAGGTAGCTTAGAGTCAGCAAGCATAGATCTTGCAGCTTCTATAAGGGTTCTATTCTTTCTTTCAGCAACCCCATTTTGTTGTGGGATTCTGGCATTACTATAGTCCCTTTTAATCCCCTTTTTCCCACAGAGTTCAATTAAGTTAGAATTTTTGAACTCTGTCCCATTGTCACACCTTATAGTCTTAACCTTTTTATTTAGCTGGTTTTCAATTAAGGCAAGAAAGTCCCTAATCACATGAAAGGTTTCATCCTTAGTACCTAAGAAGAAAGTCCAACAAAACCTGCTAAAGTCATCTGTAATCACCAGGCAATAGTACCTATGGTCAATACTTCTGATGGAAGTAGGACCAAAAAGATCCATATGAAGTAACTGGAGAGACTCAGTGATGGTGCTCACAGCTGTGATGGCCTTGTAAGAAGCTTTTTGTTGCTTTCCTTTGTTGCAGGAAACACAATTATGTTCATTTGTGAAGATCTTGGGAGGAAGCCCTATTACCAATCCATTCTTTGCCAGCTTGTTGATGGTTTTGAAGTTAACATGAGCCATCCTTCTATGCCATTTTGAAGATTCATCCAAGGATGCCTTTGCCACCAAACAAGCTAAATCACCTTCAGGTTGGAGTTCATTTAAGTTGAAATTGTATAGATTGTGTCTTCTTGGAACTTTAAGTACAACTTGACTTTCATCAGGAAACTTGAAGTCTTTAGAGAGCACAAGACATTCAGTCTCAGTGAAGAGAACACTGTTTTTCTTGTCACAAATTTGTGAAACAGAGAACAGATTAAAATTCTGCAACTCTTCCACATAATAGACATTTTCAAAATCCAACTTGGAAGTTCTGATGGTTCCTTTGCCTGTTATTTTACCATTTCCACCTCCAAAAGTCACAGTGCCTCCTCTTATAGTCACAAAGTCCACCAACCTATCTCTATTTCCGGTCATACTTCTAGAACACCCACTATCAACAATACCTAAGTCTTTACTTCTATGAGGATTTTCCTACAACAAAAGAAAATACAACAACATTAGATACAATGGGAGACCCAAGTCATGACTGACTTGGGCCTGCCTTGTGGATCAGAAAGATTTAAACCATGTAGATTGATGAGATCCACCATTGTTCTTGGATCCCTTCTTCAAATATGGTCTGTATTGTTTCCAAGAACAACCTGCTGAGGACTTAACAGCAGTTTCCCATCTTTCCCCCCTTTTTGCATTGGGTCATAATAAACAGGCCTATAATCATTCTGAAAGTAAGAGCTTGTAGGTCTGATGAAGGATCCAGCAGCATTACTTCTCCAACCAGCAGGAATAGGTTTACCAGCTGGAATTGGTTTTCCGGCAGGAAATGGCTTACCAGCAGGAACTAGTTTATGATCAGGAAATGTAGCTCTGCCAAAGCTCATTTGTGCTGCTTGAGGAACAAATGGGGGTATATTTTCAACATTGTTAGCATTGAAATTTATGCTACTTAGAAGTGATGGTCATTTTGGCATTTAGAATAAATGTGTCAAGTGTAATATGTATTAAAAGTGTGGGCTTAAGGCATTAGAAATGTTAGTATCTTATGTATAAGTGTAGTGCACATCTTAAGTCCACACAAGGTCCAACAAAAGCCCATCAAACCCATTTAGAGTTGATGGCAGTCACGTATAAACACACACACTCTTTAGTTTCAAAGTGTGCCTCATTTTCATAAGATAAGAGTGTGTGTGTGTGCAAGAGTTCCACCAAAGTCATTGTATTATTTTCTCATTTGGAATATAATCATTTGACTTGAAATTACACCATACGATCCATACATATTTCTTATTGTTCTTAAGTGTTTGTGAGTGTCATCATAGCAGTCAAGTTTGTATGATAAAGAAGAGATTTGTGGTGTTACAAGTGGTATACATGAGCCTATCAACAAGGTAGAAGGTTTGTTTGTGTTTGGTTTGTGTTATCTAAAACCAACTGTTGGGTTTCTTGTTTTCTTCAAATCGTTAGATAAGTTTTATGACCAAGGTGGTGCTTGTTAAGGTATTAACGACTTGGGTTGTGATTGTGTAAGTTTTTCTCAGTTGGTTGTTGGGAAAAATCTGCATTTTTTTGGGTGTTCATACCTTATTTTGATCGAAGATATTCAAGAAATAGAATCACTTTTTGTGTTATTGATATTATATTGTAATATCTTTGATTTTATTGGCTCAAGAAGTGTAAAGGTGTCAGGAATATCAACAAGTGGTGAAAAGGTGTAAGGTTTCACGTGGGCAAGTACTCTAAAAGTCAACAAAGGTGGGTAAAGTGCGTTTTATCGCATTTCAAGGAAAACAGCGTTTTTATCGCAATTGGAAGAAACATCTGCGTTTTATCGCATTTCAGGTCCTTATCGCAGTTGACCTTGTCGGATTTTATCGCAATTGAGTCATCGCATTTCTTGTATTAGAATTGCGATAGGTATCGCAATTGGCTTATCGCTGTTAAGCTCTTATCGCAGTTCAGGTTTCCAGGTCTTATCGCAATTGACAACTGCGATAGTTATCGCATTTGGCCATTTTTAGCCTTATCGCAGTTGAGCAGTTTTCAGAATTGACATTTTCAGTCCCTGTACTTTCCAGAAGCCTTAGGAAACTTTCAAATTTGGCAGTTTTGGCCCTCGTACTTCTGTGAAACTTCAAACGATCATAACTTTTGAACCGTAACTCCGTTTTCAGCGAATCACCTGTCAAAACGACCGTGAGACCGAGGAGAAGGACACGTTGAATTAATTTATTCATTCAACCCAAGTTTCGAGGCCTGAAAACGCTCCAGAATGAAGTTATTGAGTTTCTAAGTTTCCAGACCAAAATTCCACCGTAACAACTTCCATCGTACTTGTGTGAATTAAGTTCAAAGTTAAATAACTTTCAAGGATTTGATTCGAATGTAATTTCGTCAACTCAAAAGTTTACATTAATTGTAAATTTTGACTTTGTCTTAATTATACTCTAATCAAATTTAGTAACGTTATTTAATTTGCTTCGTCTACATATATTACAACATCAACGATCTTCAACAACAAACCAAGGCTTCACAACAACATCTTCTATTTTGTTGACACGATCCTCAATCCACTTTATCATACCATATCTTAAAGATGACTACACAACAAGACATTCATGCCGCAGGTTCAGAAAACCGTCCTCCAATGTTAGAAAAGGGTGGTTATCTTCCATGGACGAGTCGTATGAAAAGATACATGAAAACCAAGCCTCTAGGACAAGGTAAACTCTTGATCAAATCCATAGAGGAAGGTCCATTCGTGCCTCGCCAGATTCAAGTCACAGCTGGGAATCCTAATGCATCACCTCCAATTAAAGCAACCTTCCGGACTCAAACGGAAGAGGAATACACATTGGCAGATCAGAAGCAAATTGAAGCAGATGACATGGCAATGCATTTAATCCAACTTGGTTTACCACAAGAAATATTCTGTGTTGTAGACAGTTGTGAAACTGCTTATGCAATGTGGGAACGAGTAAAAAGACTCTGCTATGGTACAGACATTGGTAAACAAGACGTGGAAAACAAGCTTCTGACTGAATGGGAGAAGTTCACATCCACTCCAGCTGAGCAGATTGAATCTTACTACACACGGTTTTGTACTCTAATGAATGAGTTGATCAGACACAATTTGGATCATAAACAAATTGTTCAGAACATCAAGTTCATCAACAACCTTCCAGAAGAATGGGGACGATACGTTACTATTGTCAACCAAACTCAAAACCTTCATGAGGTGAACTATGATCAGCTCTATGACTTCCTAAAACAAAACCAAAAAGAGGCAAATGAAGTCAGAACAGAGAAACAAGCTAAACAACAAGATCCTCTTGCACTCATAGTCCAATCACCTACACCTGCAACAGTCAATGCACAACCATCATCATCTTCATCCCAACAATTCATGCAACATCAATTCAATCCTCAAACACCGTTCTACCCACAACAACAACATGTAATCCCACAACAACAATACCCGCAACACCCAGATCAACATGATCAGGATGAGTCAACTGATGCTTTGACTCAAGCTTTTGCCTACCTATCAAAAGCATTCCAAGGACGTTATTCCACACCCACCAACAACAATCAACGAATCTCATCGAACACTCGCAACAAGCAGATTGCACAGCCGAGTTTCAACATGGGACAACAAAGTCAGATGGTTGGGGGATATGGGAATCAGCAGGGATATGCTCCAAGATATCAGATGGGTAATCAGAATGCAGGGCAGTATGTTGGTAATCAGATGGGTCAGTTTGCAGGGAATCAGATGGGTAATGCTGTTGGTAATCAAAGGGTACAGAATGCTGGGAATCAGTTTAGGAATGTTGCTCAGGGAGCTGGGAATAGGAATCAGGGTAATATGATGAAGTGCTTCAACTGTCAGGGTATTGGACACATGGCTAGGAACTGTCCAGACAAGCCGAATAAGAGGGATCCAGCTTACTTGCAGAAAGCATTAATGTTGGCAAACAAGGAATCGGCTGGGCTTCAGTTGAGTGCAGAAGAGAATGACTTCATGGCTATTATGGATGCTTCAGAAGATCAAGAGGACATCGATGCAAACTGCATTTTTATGGCTAATCTTCAGGAGGCAAAGTACGACACAGATTCAGAAGCACCTCCTGCTTTTGACACTAATGCGGTTTCTGAGGTACAACCATATGCTACATGTCACAATAATGAAATGTTTGATATGTCACCTCAAAATGAACAGCATCGTGAGACTCCTAATCTCATTTATGATACATACATGGACGAACCAAGTTGTAGTAATACTAATTTGGTAACTCCAGATATGGATCCTAATGATGAATTCGAGTCACAGCATACTGATAATGATGAGGAAACACGTGCTATGTTTGAATCATTATTGCATAATTGTAGTATTGAAATTGAGAAAGTTAAAACGGTCAATCGCGAGGTTAAGGCCGCGAATGAACAATTGACCGCTGAGCTTGAGAGTTATAAGGTGAATGCAAGAGCTTATGATTTTCATAACGAAAAACAGTCAGAACTTGGGGTTAGCTTAAGAGATTCTGAGTTAAGAGAGAAACATTTGCAAATAAAATTTGACACTCTCGATGTTAATTTGAATTTGCAAATCAAATCTCTTAACAAAGAAAATTTTGAACTAACCAACCAACTTTCAAAACAAAAATCAACTTATTCCAATCTTGAAAAAGAAAAGAAGGAGTTGAATGAAAGGTTTTCAAAACGTGAAAAAGATCTTCAAACAGAGATCACTGACAAAAAGGAAACCATTGCAAAGTTGGAAGATTTACTTGTAAAAACGGGTCATTCTGCACAAACAATTAACTTGTTAATAAACGATCCAAACCTGATTTTACATACATTAAAGAAAACGGCTATCGGTTATGAAAACCCTTATTATCTCAAGAAAGCTCAGCAAAATCAGAATGTGTTATATAATGGTAGTGTGCTAAATGATAATCATGATCCGATTGAGATTTATGATTCGGATGACACGATTGAGCGTACTGAAAAGAGACGTGTCAAAATGAGACAAATGAACCCAGAAATTAAACCAATTGATTATAACAAGCTTAACACAGAATCTGGGGTTCATCTTGTTCAAAAGAAGTCACATCTGTTTTTTCAAAAACCAGTGGTTTTCACAAAACAAAAAACTGTCTCAAAACATCTGTCTAACATCGAACAAATGACATCTACAAACACTTGTGAAACAAGTGCGGCTAGACTATATTTGGTTGATCTTAAACAGAGAATTGAAACACTTCAAAGTATTGTGGCATCCAAAACAAACAGTAACAATAAAGATTGGCTTTCAAGATTTCAGACTGAACTAAAAGGAATGTTTGAACAAGACATTAATCCACACATTGATGCAATCTATGCGGTTGTTCAAAATGTGGAATACAATCTTTTGAAAGAGTCAGCAGAATTCGTTAAGGACCACAAATCCTTAGTGAATGAAGCAAATGAATACTTGGAACACATAAAAGTTTTGGAAATGCAAAATGACTCTCTCTCTTTCGAAGCTCTATCGACCGATATCATGTCTATTATTTTCCAAACATATTCTATGGATGATGATGAAACACTTCGAGCTGAGACTTCTCAAATTGTTGAAAAATATGAAAAGGCACTTTTAAAGCTTGAAAAACAAAATTGCACATATTTTAAACAACTTGATACGAAAAAGGAAGAATGCAAGTATGACAAACTGTCGTATGAGCGTTCTTACAAAAACATGCAAGATCAAATAAATCTTTTGAAGTCTCAGCTTGCAAGTCAAAAAGGGCAGGGTGAGGAAACTACGGGTATTGCACCATTAACCCCCTTGCCTAATGAGAAACAAAAAGGGAAAGCTGTTGTTAAGAACACTAATGTGATAGCACCTGGCCTTTATAGGATTAGTCCCACTACTGCGTCTGCCTCTACATCTAAAACATATAGGGCGATAGACAAAAGTATTAAAGATAATCTAAGCGAGATTAGGAATGCTAAAACAACATCTCAGGACAACAACATAAATTCTAATGAGTGTGCCTTACCTTCTACAGGATTAGAAAGCAACTCTAGGAGCAAACGACAGACTAGGAGCAATAACAAGAAACCTAGTGTCTCGCCTGTTTCTGAGAGTCCAAGCAAGAAAGTAGAGGAACACCCTAGGAATTTAAAGCTTTCCAAGAAGA
The DNA here is from genome assembly GCA_021014915.2 of Artemisia tridentata subsp. tridentata. NCBI lineage: Eukaryota > Viridiplantae > Streptophyta > Magnoliopsida > Asterales > Asteraceae > Artemisia > Artemisia tridentata. The sequence goes on along the minus strand of CP139504.1, from coordinate 255,253,279 downwards.
AACATGTATCATCTAGTTGTAATGATAAGACTCCTGTTTCTAATGCATGTAATGATTCTGATTGTTTAATGCAAAAGAAAACTTTGTCTGTAAATGCTTGTGATGATAATGTTTCTAATGATGTGAAAAAGAATGATATGCCTGAACAGAAAAAAGGTTCCTTTAGTAACTAAGGCTAAGTCTAGATATATTCAAAGACTTATTGCAAAAGCTAGAAAAACCACTAGTAGCCTATTGCCTAAGGATCACTCTAAGTTTTGTGCATGGAAACCAACGGGTAGAATGTTTACACTCAAGAATGGCACATTAGAAATAATTCCCAATGCATCTAAGGAAACCAGTTCTAAGTGTAATTCACTTGTTTCATCTAACCCACTGGAACCAAATGTTACACGGTTTCCATATACAAATTCTTCTGTTCTTCTCAGGTCATTGAAATCTGTCTTTGGATCGTCGACTCGGGTTGCTCCAAGCACATGACCGGGAATCTGAAGCTGCTGATCAATTTTGTGTGGCAGTTCATGGGGACTGTACGGTTTGGAAATGATCATGTTGCAGCTATTCTGGGTTATGGAGATCTTCGGTTTGGAAATTATCTGATCACTCGGGTTTACTATGTCGAAGGGTTGGGACACAATCTGTTCTCTGTCGGACAGTTTTGTGATGCTGATTTAGAGGTCGCATTTAGGAGAAACACTTGCTTTGTCAGGAATTTGGTTGGGGATGATCTCTTAATTGGGGGTCGTGGCACCAATCTTTATGCAATTGACATAAACCAAATGGCCTCTTCATCTCCTATTTGTCTCATGACCAGGGCAGGCGAAACAAAATCCTGGTTGTGGCATAGACGTTTGTCCCATCTGAACTTTGACACGATCAACAAGCTTGCCAAAGACGACATCGTCTCCGGTCTTCCTAAATTCAAATACACCAAAGAACACCTATGTCCATCATGTGAGCAGGGAAAGAGCAAAAGAGCAACATATAAACCTAAACCCGTACCTAGTTCGGTTGATAGGTTGCATCTGTTGCACATGGACTTATGTGGCCCGATGAGAGTTCAAAGCATAAATGGGAAGAAGTATATTCTTGTAATTGTTGACGACTATTCAAGATATACATGGGTGAAGTTTTTGAGATCAAAAGATGAAGCACCAAGCACCATCATCACCTTTCTGAAGCGGATTCAAGTTCTACTTCAAGCTCCAGTTAGGATAGTACGAACGGATAATGGCACGGAATTTGTCAATCAGGAGTTAAGAACATTCTTTGAAGAAACTGGTATTACTCACCAGACATCAGCTGTTCGAACTCCGCAGCAGAATGGGGTAGTTGAAAGAAGGAATCGAACCCTTGTAGAAGCTGCTCGCACTATGCTAATTTATTCCAGTGCTCCGTTATTTTTATGGGCTGATGCTGTTTCTACTGCTTGTTTTACTCAAAACCGATCCCTAATCCATCCAAGATTCAATAAAACCCCATACGAACTTGTCAACAACCGAAAACCGGATATTTCTTATCTTCATGTATTTGGTGCTTTATGCTATCCAACAAATGACAGGGAAGATCTGGGAAAGTTGAAGGCTAAGGGTGATATTGGAATCTTTATTGGGTATTCTGAAAACTCGAGGGCATTCAGGGTGTATAACAGGAGAACGAAAAAGATCATGGAGTCGATGAATGTGAAGTTTGATGAAATTTCACAAATGGCTTCTGAGAGACTCGCTCTAGAACCCGCGCTTAACCCGATGACTTCCGGACATATCAGTTCGGGACTCGCACCTCAAGGAGCTCAATCAATTCATGACGAACAACCCACGACTCAAGAACTGGATAATTTCTTCGAGTTCATGTACGATGAATACTATGGTGGCGCTTCGAAAAATGCATCTAACCAACATTCCGCTGCATCCACTCAACATCAACAACCACCACCACCTCCATCAAATCCAGATGCATCCACAACATTTGAAGCTGGCGCACCACCTCCCTCACCATCAACATCATCTACATCTACTCCTAAAAATCCATTCATTGAAATTGTTCTACTAAGAATTGATGAGCAAGAACAAAATAATGCTGTGTTAGACGAAGAAGTCTTTGAAAACCCGTTTGGAACGGAATCTGGTGAATCATCTTCCAGATTACATGAACCGACTAACACGCAGTTATTCAGTCCAAGGTATCCTTCAACATTACAGTGGACAAAAGACCATCCGATTGAACAGGTTATTGGTGAACCCTCAAGACCAATTCAGACGAGAAAACAACTTCACACCGATTGCGACATGTGCATCTATGTCTGCTCAGTCAGTCTCATAGAACCTAAGAACATTCGGGAAGCAATGGCAGATAATGCCTGGATTGAAGCGATGCATGAAGAACTTCTTCAATTTCAAATCCATGACACCTGGGATTTAGTTCCAAGACCAATTGACAAACTAGTCATTGATCTTAAGTGGTTATGGAAAAACAAAAAGGATGAAGAAATGACTGTGATTCGCAACAAGGCTCGTCTGGTGGCAAAGGGATTCAGACAAGAAGAAGGGATAGATTTTGAAGAGTCATTCGCACCGGTTGCAAGGCTTGAGGCTGTCAGGATTTTCTTAGCTTATGCCGCTCACAAAAACATCACGGTTTATCAGATGGACATCAAGACGGCGTTCTTGAATGGAACTCTGAAAGAAGAAGTGTATGTGAGTCAACCAGACGGTTTCGTTGACAAAGATCATCCGGAATACGTCTACAGGCTAAAGAAGGCAATCTATGGTTTGAAACAAGCCCCACGGGCGTGGTATGACGAGTTATCATCTTTCTTGTTGTCAAATAATTTCACCAAGGGAACAATTGATCCAACCTTGTTTACAAGAAAATACAAAAATGACATTTTGATTGTTCAGATTTATGTGGACGACATAATTTTTGGGTCCACTAATCCGACACATTCAAAACATTTTGAAAATCTCATGAAAAGCAAATTTGAAATGTCCATGATGGGAGAATTAAAATTCTTTTTGGGTTTACAAATTCATCAATCCCCGCGTGGAATTTTTCTTAATCAGGCTAAATATACAATTGAGATTTTGAAAAAACATGGTATGGATAATTGTGACTCTGTTGGTACTCCTATGGTCACTTCACCAAAAATTGGCGCTGACCTATATGGGAAACCCATGGATCCGATGAAATATCGGAGCATGATTGGTTCTCTCATGTACCTAACTGCAAGCCGACCAGATATACATTTTGCTGTATGTTTATTAGCACGGTTTCAGGCAAGGCCTACCGAACTTCACCTCCAAGAGGTTAAACGGATCTTTCGATACCTTAGAAGAACCATTAACATGGGACTTTGGTATCCGAAGGATTCGGAGTTTACACTAATTGCCTTTTCAGATGCCGATCATGCTGGATGCCAAGTAACAGCGAAAAGTACATCAGGCGGAGCGCAATTTCTGGGAGAAAAGCTAGTAGGCTGGTCGTCAAGAAAACAAGATTGCACTGCTTTATCAACTGCAGAGGCCGAGTATGTGTCTCTATCTGCGTGTTGTGCTCAAGTTCTTTGGATGAGAACACAACTCACAGATTATGGTTTCTCTTTCAACCGCATTCCTTTGTATTGCGATTCAAAAAGTGCCATAGCCATCTCGTGCAACCCAGTGCAACACTCGAAGACCAAGCATATTAGAGTCCGCTATCACTTCATAAAAGAGCACGTTGAAGAGGGTACTGTTGAATTGTTTTTCGTTAAGACAGAATACCAACTCGCTGATCTATTTACTAAAGCCCTCCCAAAAGAGCGGTTTGAAAACTTAGTTCGTCGAATTGGAATGCGAAGCCTAACTCCCGAAGAGTTAGAAAGTCTTCTCGAATCATATTGATTTACTTCATAAAGCTTCGCATGTAAATATATATGTGTAAATATGTTTGTAAATAGTTATGTATATATTTTTGGTAAATATATATATATACTTTTTTCAAAAACAAAATATAAAAATAGAAAATTTCAAAAAGACATAAAAAATATAAAACAACGAAAATCAAAAATATTCTTCTCACGACATGTCTCTCGTCTAATCAATATTCTGTACGTACTTAGAAATGTCATTCAACAATGATACGGGTATTTACAGATGCTTGAGCGAGAGTTATTTTTTATGTTTTTCTAAAACATGTCGTTTCTCAAATTTTCTTCATTACGGCTTTCGTGCATTTCAGTACGAAACCCGCGCTACATTGAATGACTTCTGATTATTTCCGATCAGAACTCGCAATGTTAATGGCGAAAAGCTAAAACCCGTGAGCACTTAATCAAAATTGTTTCAAAAGATTTTTCAAAGTCTTTTTATAAATTTTGTGCTCACAACAACTCCCTCTAAGACCTCTAAATGCTTTTAAACTCAAAAGTTTAACCATTTGCTATGATTAAGGGGGAGTATAAAAAGAAAATGTTCCATTTTTCATGCTAAAATCAGTCTGTCTCTCCACTAAAAGTTTCATTTTAATCAACTGTTTTCAAAAATACCACTTCATGCTATTTTTGAGGGGGAGATTAGGTGTTTATTATAATATGGGGGAGAGGACGTGATTAAAATGTGATCTAAAAGAAGTTTTATCGTTTGAATCTCAAAACGAGTTCTTCAAAAAGACTCAGCATGAACCCTCGAATTGACGAATCTAAATGTCCGTTCTCGAAAAGACATGTCCTGTACGGGTAATAATTTCAAGCTGGTTTTCCAGTGATGTAAGCGTGTCTCGCAAAGGACTTGTCTGAGTAGAATGTACCAATTCGAGAGATGATCATTGAATATGACCGGGACGGGTAATAATTTCAAGCTAGTCTAACTAGTGATGTAAGCGTGTCTCGCGAAGGTCGTGTTCATTGAAAGTCGATCATTTCAAATGTGCGAACTCTACCCAACATGTGCAATTTATTACAAAAATGCATGAGCACATGTGAAGGGGGAGTGTTTCATAAATGCAAAACTCTTAATGTGTTAACAAAATGTGTTTTCTCATAAACACGTTGAGAGATTTTTCACAAGGTTTAATGGCATGTGACAAATAATCTAGAATAATCATGGAGTAATAAGGTGATTATGGTTAGGTTATGTCCTATGATCCGCCAGAACCGGAGGGATCTACCCAAGGACAATTCCAATAGCTTAGCATTAGAAGTCCTTAGGAAAGATTGAAAAAAGGAGTATAATGAGAAAGGAGAAAGAAGGGGTTGAAGAATAAAAAAGAATAGTTTTTGTAAGGGTGAAAAGAAATAGCCCTCCATGAAAACTTAGGTAAGAAACCGGGTCAATATATCTGCTATCGGTATTCACTAAGGTGATACTGGTATTGAAGACAAGACGTCATGGACCCAGTGACGCATTTGCACCACCCCTCCTATCCACTCAGATATCTCTTAAAAGATATTTGTTTCATTTCTCACGGAGAACACTACGTAATCTATCAACCTCTCACTTCGAGATGTGTTGATATTGAAAAGGTGGCACTCTGCTCCATGCCTCCGACGACTAAAACCAAAACGCACATTATTGAGTCTAGAGACATGAGATTCATCAAAAGATCTCTTAGGAACACTTCCTATGAATTACTCTTGTATTCACTCAAAAGGATACAAGCTGTATGAGTCTTAATGAGATCCAAAGATCTTGCCTCACGACATGATGGCCGAAGGATGATTTATTACTAACTGTTTTATGCAGGTACCGACGAAAGTCCATTCACCATCATCATCTACAACTGCGAAGCAGCTGAACTGAAGATGTAGATCAAGGCGAGGAAGACCACAAGATGACTCTATGAAGATCACAGCGCATGAAGGAACATTGAATGAAGAAGATTACACATTGACACACGAAGTTCAAGATGTCAAAAGCTAAAGACCAATCAAGGGAGCATCATTTGAAATGACCATCCCTTAGGGGGAGATTGTTAGCATTGAAATTTATGCTACTTAGAAGTGATGGTCATTTTGGCATTTAGAATAAATGTGTCAAGTGTAATATGTATTAAAAGTGTGGGCTTAAGGCATTAGAAATGTTAGTATCTTATGTATAAGTGTAGTGCACATCTTAAGTCCACACAAGGTCCAACAAAAGCCCATCAAACCCATTTAGAGTTGATGGCAGTCACGTATAAACACACACACTCTTTAGTTTCAAAGTGTGCCGCATTTTCATAAGATAAGAGTGTGTGTGTGTGCAAGAGTTCCACCAAAGTCATTGTATTATTTTCTCATTTGGAATATAATCATTTGACTTGAAATTACACCATACGATCCATACATATTTCTTATTGTTCTTAAGTGTTTGTGAGTGTCATCATAGCAGTCAAGTTTGTATGATAAAGAAGAGATTTGTGGTGTTACAATTTTCAACATTATTCCACAATGGTCTAGATTGTTGTTGCCCAGCACACACACCCATTCTATTCTCATAAAAATCACAATCTTTAATAAGATGAGAATAACTACCACAAACAAAGCATGATTTATTTCTAAAAGATTTGTTCTTAACATGACTTCTCTTATTACACACAAACTTATCACAACCAAAACTAGAAATAGAATTTTTTTTTTTAACAAAATGAAAAGAAATTTCTTCAAAAGAAGCTGTCTTTGAATTGGATTCATCATCAGCTACTCTTGAGGAGAAGTCATCAGACTTGGGTGTGGGAGACTTGTCACTTGAATCGCATGAGGCAAAGTCATTGGTCTTGGGTTCTGAGGACTTGTCACTGTTAGAACAAGAGACAAAGTCATTAGATTTACAATCATGTTTAGGCAAGTCATTGGACTTTTTGCCATAGGTCATATGTGATTCATCAAAGTCTGTGTGGGTAGAGGTAGGCTTAAATACTCCTGTTATAAGTGGAGAAACAACATTCATTCCTCATTCTTTAACATATTTAACAAGAATTTGATAATCCTCAGGTTCAGGGGTAGGGTAAAAAATGCTTGGCTCATTAGGGTCATACACTTCATCTGGCCCAATATAATCTCCATACCCCAACCCTCTCTTAGACCTTACACACTCAGAGCTATTATTCAACTTAGCTAGGTGTTTAGATGATTCTTGCCATGTATTACACCTGGCCACTTCACTATCTAACTTAGCCTGCAAGTCCTGTTTCTCTAAATTCACCTTAGCATTTTCACTTTCAGAATATTTTAACAAATTTGTAGTGTTTTCCAAATCTCTTTCTAAAACCCTAATCTTTTCTTTATATGCCAACTGATTAGTTTGGTACCAAGCCTTTTGTTTTTCTAAAGTTTTAAGTGTACTTTTATAAGCTTGAACCTGAACATAATAATCTTTATATTGAGTTTCTACATCATCAAACTCCTTTTTAATTTTAGCATAGTTATCATCACATCCAAAAGGATAAGTTTGTACCTGAGATGAGATACCCATCAAAGCAAATTCCTCAGCCACATCTGCCTCATCTTCTGTCTCACATCCAGCAAGCATTCCATAAACTTGAGCAGCACCTCTTTCCTCATCATCTACCTCATGTTGTGACCAATCCACCATGGAATCAACAGATAGCAAGGATTTAGGCTCCTCTGAGTCTAATTCTTTGAGCTTGAATGCAGAGTATCTGGTCTTATCATCTGCCTTCTTTTCTTTGCATTCTCTTGCAAAGTGACCCAGTTGTGAGCAGTTGTAACATCTAACCTTCATTTTATCAAACCTTGCTCCATCCTTCCTATTGAATTGGATCTTCCTGCCAGCCTTCTTTTCAAATCTGTTCACCTTCACTGAAAGCATAGCCATCTACCACTTGATATCCAATTCTTCCAAGTCCATCTTATCAATCTGGTCAAAGTCTTCATATGCAAGCTGCTGTTGTGGTTCACTTTTAGCAACAAAAGAATGAAGAACATCTTCAATCACATTGCCAGAATTTGAATGTGTTCTTGGTGTAGCAAGGGTATATGAGGTTGATGAAGATGATTAGGTTGGGCTATCATCATATGACATCTTGTTATTAGTACTGGTAGTACTAACAAATGCTGAGTGAGTTGGAGTATGTGAATAGCTTGAACCATCTTTAATATCAATCTCAAGAGTCTTGAGTTTGTTATAGAGGTCATCAAAACTCAAGTAATCAAGCCCACCTCTTGCTTTAAGAGTGATGGATACCTGTGACCAGGAAGGAGGTAATGCTCTCAAGAACTTGGTATTGCAATCTTCATTATCTGGCCTTGCCTGCAGCTGATTGAGTTGGCTTAAAATCTTCTAGAACCTATCATAGCCTTTATGCAATCCTTTTGCTTTAGAGATCTTGAATTCTTGGAACTCCTGCTTCAGCATGGACTTCCTCATCTTCTTAGATTCATCATTACCTCCAAATCTGGCTTTAACAGCTAACCAGATGTCCCTTGCATCATCTAGGTGATGAAAATCACCCATGTGGTCTTCTGGGAGAGACTGAAGCAGCAAAGTTCTTGCTTTTGTCTCCCTTTGAACATCAATATGTTCTTCTGCAGATACAGGGGGAAGAATAATGATGTTCCCTTTTGGATCTCTTCCTGTTTTCTTCTTACTGTTTCCATTCAGGATGATGTTCCACAGGTTATGATCATTATTTGAAATCCAGTACTCCATCTTCATGGCCCATATCTCATATTCATCCTTCTTGAGGTAAGGAAATTTTGCATTGCTGTTTGAGACAGTGGTTGTGAGAATTTGTTGTTGGACATTCTGTGTTTCAGGTTTTTCATTGTTGACAACAGAATCATCTGTTCCGGATGAAGTCATTGTATGAGGGTTTAAGAGATTTGTTTGAAAAGGTTTCTTCTTTGACAGAGACTCTAACCCGCTCTGATACCACTTGTTGGATCAGTCCTAGATAGATCTTTGAGCCTTATGGAACCGGTAGAATGCTTATGTAATCACAAACAAACTACAAGAGAATCTCTAACAATAAACTTATGTTTACGCGGAATATAAACACAAGAGTTAAAGAAGAAATAACTAATAAACACTTGATCCTCTATTGATCTATATTAACTATTAAAATTGTTTTCGAAGTCTCAATGTTCATAGCCATGAGTTTCTTTTATATTAACAGAAACCCTAATTCGGCATTCACAAGAAAACGTGTAAAAGAGATATGCAATATCTATTCCTAATATATCTCATGCATATCCTAACCTTCTGATCATACGGGTTGACTATTATTATTACCCGCAAAAACAATATTACCAGCAGTAACTATATACTACTAACAGCAGGAACCATACCAGCAGGAACTACATACCTGCCAGCAGGAACCATACTAACTACTAGCAGTAATGAAACTAAATACAATTTTAATAATTCCTAACACAAGGAATGTGGGTTTACTCATGGACTTTGTATATGTTCACTTCTGAAATTGGAAATACATTCACTTATCTAAATTTTCAAAACGATTTCAACCACCCTCCTCAGAATTCATTTGAGCAAGAACCATGCTATCAAAATTTCAATAATACATCGTTTCAAAATGCACCGAATGTTCCTTGTGCAAATTGTGGGGGTCCTCATGAAGATTATCAATGTCAACCGTGGAATCAAGAACCTAATCCTTGGTTTATACTTCTGGTTTTGACAATTTCAAACCCCCACAGTATTCCATCATTCATCCTCATGAAAAATCTATAGGAGAATTACTAGCCAAAGAACGAGCAGCGGAAAGGCGTTCCAAATTTCTCAAGGCTTCCATTCTCGATGACGATGATGAGGATACTATTCAAATGAGGGAATATTATGAGAATTCGTCAGCTGCAATCACACTCGTCCAGAAAAAGTAGGAAGATAAGTGTATTGCAGAATTGCTAGCAGAAGAGCAAATGGAACGTATAAAAGCTATTTATGCTAGCAACAATGATGAGGAGGACGCCGAGGAGAGTGCTATTCTTTTGAACAATATCATTTCTTAACTCCCTCAGTCTATTGCAATCAAATCCATCTTACCAACTATGGACTCCGAGGACTCTCTCATTATGGGGGATGAGCATCTTAGCACTATTCCTGAAAAGGAATCGGACGAATTCATAAAGTCTAGTGTTGAGAACCTTTTCCTAATCCCAAGTGAGTCTGAGGATATATTCGACAGTGAATGTGATTGGTCTTTTTGTGGTGATTATCCTCTTGACACTTTAGAGGATTCTTCCGGGATTTTCTCTAACCCTCTTTTCAATTCCAACGATGTTTTTTCCTCTAGTGATGACGAATCACTTTCGGATGAGGACGTTGCAAATGAAAGTATCAAAGTCTATTCAAACTCTCTTTTTGAATTTGACGACGAGTACTTTTTCTAGCAACGTAAATCCTCTTTTTGATGAAGTGTTAGAGAACGATAAGGTCAAGGACTCTATTATTTCTAAACTTGATGGTATGACCTCAATTCTTAATCCCGAGATTCAAAAGGACATTCTTTCTCCGACATATGTGACATTTCCCTTTGAGGATCGCCATTATATTGACTTTACATATGTCGTTCAAATTTTTCTAACTTTCTTCACCTATACAGTGACTTGTCCTTTCCTTCTCTCTTTTGGGAGTGAAGACACCATTTTTGACCCCGGCATCTCCATTTATCATTCTTTTGAGCCAGGTGTATCTCATCGGTGTGGAACTTTCATTAAAATTCAATGATTATCCAAACATCTTGAATGAAAGTACGATTAAGATTTTCTCTTCCACTTGCTTCCCCATGGACCAATGAATTCGGGGTCGAGTCAAGCTAGTGACTCGGTTAACAAAAACATTAGCACTTCATGGGTGACAACCCATGTTTCTGTCTTCTTTCTATCTTCTAACACTAAGTGTGGGGGAATTCCTCTACTGTGCTTTGCTTTTGTGTGTTTGCTCTTATTTTAAGGTTTCCCTTAGATCGTGATGATTGATGCGCCTGTTTTTAATCCAGCCGCCCAATATCCGATCTTTTTGCTAACGATTATCTAGGGATATCTTTTAAATCCTTTTTGTGAAAAAAGATTCCGTTCCTACACTTGGCTAGTAGTATTACCTTTTTACGTTCTAAGTGTCGGCATAATAGCCGGTACTTTGAATATTGAGGGGAATATTCAATTCTAAGTGTGGGGGGAATTCTAGCAAATTTGATCACATGTGTACCTTCTAGTGTGATGCGTGGTTTTGCAACCTTACAACAGGTTTTACCTCTCGAGGGATCTCAAGAGGCTTACAACCCCACCAGGCAGTGTACCTGACCGATGTAGTATAGTGTAGTGGTAAGTACGGGGGATTGATCGTTCTCCACAGGGAATAGTGTTCGTTAGGTATGAAAAACTACTCTAATAGGTCTAAAGGTTGAGGAAGATTCTTTTTGTATTTTTTTATAATTTTATGAAAGCAAGTAAAATCTCGGGTTTGAAAGAGTGGGCGGAATTAGTTGCTAGTCAACTAACCCAAATTACTACGAATGCAAATAAAATAAAATAACTGAAAGTAAAATGTTGGTGAAAACTTAAGTGTAGAGAAATGTGTTCACTTAGATTTCCTTACTCCCTAACTATCTTTTACCGGTTGATTAGTGTGTATTAGTTGCGTGGATGACGGGTGTATTCCTTAATACCAATCGTGGGGTGGCGTACGTACTTCCCCAACTCTACAAGCTCCTACTTCACTCCTATGTCGAGCCGGCTAGGAAGCTCCTAACATGGGATCACTAGAATTCGCTTGTGCATTAAATACAACCATAAAAACCTTTAGTACGCATTTGGTTCATGTTTCTTAAGACGTTCAAGCAAGTTACCGAATAGGAAGTTAGCCAGTTTTCTTAAGCCTAGCATAGATAAACAATCATCCAATACAACTAATAACACACTAATAACCAATAATCAATAGCTAAGTTTCATTAGATCTAAGCAAACACAAGATAAATCTAGCCTAACATGTTAAACAAAAGACAAGAACAAGATAAAATCAAACAACACATAGACATATTGAATGATTAATTGATAACTTATCTTTCAATGTAACATGGAAGATCTCAAGGCAAAAAGCCTTGAAAAAGATGCTAAAATCGTCTTAGGGTTTTCTCCCAAAAATTCCACACTAAGCTCTCACTCTAATGACAAAAAATTAGAAAACTATATATAGACTTTTGGATCTGACGGCGTCACCTTATGGAGTGTGACGCCGTCACCTCGCCGCTTCTAGGGTTCCCGGATGACCTTCTTGACGCCGTCCCTCTTTAGCTCTCCAAAATCCGTTCTGGCTTATCAAGGCTTGACGCCGTCAGACCTTGAACGTGACGCCGTCCCTCTTTGAATTAAGCCGTGACGCCCTTGATCAGGTTAAAGTGTGACGCCGTCAGAATTTACATGCAATTTTCACTGGCTTATCATGAGTAAATTTCACGTCCACCTTTTCTTGCCAAGCCATGACGCCGTCCAGAGTAAAATCTGACGCCGTCAAGGGTAACTTTTAGCCGATTTTTGAGACTTTGTCGTTTTCTTCACTTTTATGCTCCAAAAACGTCCAAAATGCCTCCTTTTTCCGGATTTCTCCTCAAAAGTACCTAAAATGACAAAAGGAACGATTTAGGGCAATATTTGATCAAATAAATACGATTTAGGGCTTAAATGACCCCTTAAAAGCGGTACACTTTTCGCTTCATCAAATACCCTTACACTTGAGATTTGCTTGTCCTCAAGCAAATGCGCTTTTATTCTAATCAAAATACAGGTTAGGGGTCATTTAATGCAAACATAAAAGTAATTACAACAAATAATCATTCCACTTTAATCATAATAAGCACGGAGATTATAAACTAGCACCTCACAAGTAGTGTTTAGATACTCACATCTCTCAAGTGTCATCAAAATAAATCTCATAAATGAAAACGGATAATATCTCTCACTACCTGTCATAGCAAATAGATTACCATAGGCTTGGGAAAGGATCGAAAACCTCCTCCACTAGGCGTAAGCACCTAAGATAAACTATCAAAGAGGGCTTTTAAATGGGTTATAACGTTAGGTGTAGGGAAAAGGAAAACACGGTTTTGTTGGATAAAGGATATTTTACTGGTGGCGAGTTAAAGATCTTGATCAATTACATGTACTATACAATGTTGCTAAGCCAAGACTCGACTCAATCTTAAGCTAGAAACAAAATAACAAAATAACAAAAACATAAAACGAAACGGGATGGTAGTCCGTATGTTTTTTTTTCTACTTTTCTTTTTTCTCATTTTTTTGTATTTTTCTTGAATTTTTTTTTTTTTTTTTTTTTTTTTTTTTTTTTTTTTTCATACACTTTTGCCCTACCATCCAAAATAATACATCATAGGGGCATTGCATTCCCCTTACACTTGAACTTTTACATAACTTTACAATTAACTGTTCTAATGACTCGAATTAAGATAATTGAAAAACTTGGAGTACTTTTAAAATATTTAGCACATATGGGGGTAATAAATGATGTTCTTCCCCATTACTCCATTACACTAGTACTTTACCCATGAGTCCCAATCGTCCCAAAACAATATGTACAAGGATATGACTCGACTTAGCAACCATGTAATCAACTAGATAATTAACTTGGGTTTAAACAAATGTTCTCACAATAATGCACTAAAGATGAGTGCATACAAGGAAGGCTAAGGCGATTTGGGTGTACATTTAAGTGGGGTGTAACAAATTCTTCCTTTAAGTAAAATGCTTAAAGGTCGAAACGAAAAGATAGGCTCTGAGGGGTGTACTAGGGGTATCGTGTACTAAAAATGAGTACAACGCAAAGGGTGTGGGAGAATTACTTGACCAATGTAGCCAAAGTAATTATAACAAAAACACAGGTGTAAAACAATGGGTTAATCCTAATGCCTCTTATCATGTAGTAAATCTAACTACACGAATGTAGTCTCACTTGTGGCCTCGGAATGGTCCTAACGCAAGTTCTAGAATCTAAGTGCTACCGGTATACACATCATAGCATAAATGCTTTTCCTACCAATTCTAGGGGCGAACCTCACATATTTGGGGGTGGAAAATTTTTTAGTGGTACGGTTTTTTGTGCTAGTCATATAACTCCTATCCGTGAGACGCTCATTAAGATCAAAGTTTCACTCCTATATGTTGTAAAAAATTTTAAATTTGGCACTAAAATTACCTTAACAAGTATTTCTCTCAGTTTTATTACACATCTACTATTAAACAAACAAAAATCAAGCGTAATAGCATTCTCTAATCGTACTTTTACCCTCCCCTTACACTTAAGATGAACATTGTCCCCAATGTTCAAATAACAAGATGTAAAAGTAAAAAGTAAAAGAATGAAATCAAATACTCCCCTGATTCGCTCGGTGGATAATGAAGTAACACGGTTAAATCTTATTCCAAAGTAATGTTGAAGCTCCATGACTAATGCATTGCCATAAGCTTGATTCAAAACATTTCCTTGTCCAAAATAACCTGTTAAACCTGAGAAAACAAACACGAAAACCTGCATAACATCGGCGGGATAAAATCTATATATAAGGATATAATGCTTGTGGAATGATAACTTTGCAGATTCCTGGAGATTATAAGTTGGAGATTTTAATAAAAACTTTTTATGAAAACAAAACTTTCAAAAATTTCTGAAAATTAAATCTGACGCCGTCAGGTTATAAACCCTGACGCCGTCAGAGATGACCTGACAAAAATTTTCATTTTAAGTTTCCGGAAAATTTCTGGAAAAACCTTTACCTTACTTCCTGGAAATCCTGCAAAACATCATTATGACTCGATACAAGCATTTGACTCAAACACACACTAATATGTATGTTAATTTATTATTATTACGATTCATGTTAATTTGTGTTCTAATAAACCGATTTAGATTTCCCTTACACTTAACTTTTGCAAAATACCTTTATATGTAGTTAAGACGAAGTTAAAAACAAAATAAAGCATTTTCACAAATTAGTTTTTAACATGAATCAATAGGAATAAAAATTAAACATACATACGGAAACAAATAAAAACAAACAAACAAACAAATAAACACATAAAGCAAATAAATAAAATAAAGCTTGGGTTGCCTCCCAAGAAGCGCTTTTCTTTATTAACGAGTCTTGTAGCTAGACTCAAAGTCACTCTACCCTATATAAGTGAGCTCGTCATCGAGGACGTCTTTAGGGTTAAGCTTGGATTGAAGTTTCCTATTGGTCCGCTTAGTACGATACATCTTTTCAAACTTCTCTCCATCCGGGTCATACAGTGTCATCTTAATATGCCATGACCCATCTCCATCTTTGGGTGGTTTGTCCCAACTCCACTTATGATCATCTTCCTCACAAGTCCACTTATTCATTCCTAGGTTAATTGGCAAAACTCCTAGGAACTCAATCATCCTTCTAAAAACTAGAGGGTCTTCAAATGGATCCAATTCGGTGTCCCTAGCCAAGAGTTGTTCTACCGTATGTGTTCGGTTCACAAAGTACTCTTCTAGGTAAAATGGGCGTTGGGGTCCTATGAAGCCTCTATCTATCCAAGGTCCATATCTAGATGGTCTCCTATTTAATTCTAACCAATGGGGTGTCGGTTCCTCACTAGTATCATAGGCGTGTTTCTTAACATCATAGACTGACCAAGTATCTCCTTCTCCTACCGCTATTTTAGATTCCTTACAATCAATCATAGCACTAGCGGTCGCCAAAAATCCTCTACCTATCAACAAGGGGCATGTAGGGTCGCTAACCATATTAAGGACGTGGAAATCGGCTAAAATGGTTAGTTTTCCAATGTGCACTAACACGTCCTTAACTACTCCAACCGGGTAAGCAACACTCCCATCCGCTAAACCTATTATCACCTCGGTTTCTTCAAGTTTTCCTAGTTTTAGAGAGGTGTAGAGAGGTAACGGAAGTAGGTTAAGGCTTGATCCAAGATCGGCTAATGTGTCATAAGCCTCCGAATTACCGATCTTGCAAGGTAGAACGAATAAGCCCGGGTCATCTAACTTCTTAGGTAGTTTGTTTTGAACAAAGGCGGTCCCTTTTTCGCCTAACTTGAGCTTCTTTTCATCCAACTCATCAACAACCGGACTTTCAAGGTGGAGCTCCTTGAATTCTTCGTCAAGGTTTTGAGTGGGAGGTGTTTCAACTATGTTGTTGACCAATTTGGATGTCATGACTTCTTGGTCATTTGGAACGACTTGGGTTTGTTTGAAACACGTGCTCATGGAATTGACCGAATAATATTGTGGACAAGAACTAGGAGACGAAACCGACGAAATGGCGTTGACGTTTAGTTTCGGGTTCTTGACCGTGTTACTAGGGAGTGCTCCCATTTCTCGGTCATTGAGGGCTTTCAACAATGTGTCAATCTTATTGGTCATCTCGCTTTGTTTTTGCTTGAAATCGGCTTCAAACTTGGCTAAACGAGCTTCTTGAGATGCCATAAATTGAGACATCAATCCTTCAAAGTTATTGGTACTACCATTGCCGGAAGGATTGTTGTTGAAAGTACGGTTCGAGTTGGAACCGCTTGATTGGAAACGATTAGGTGGGTTGGAAGAATTGGGTTGTTGTGCGTTTTGGTTTTGTTTCCACCTAAGGTTCGGGTGATTTTTCCATGAGGGGTTGTATGTATCACCGTAATGGTTTGGCTCGGGTTTGAAAGTGTACCACTTGTCTCCCGCTCCGTCGGTACGCGAGGATGCGTAGTCCACAAAAGCTTGTTCGGGGAGTTCCATGCAATCACGAGTGTCGTGGGGACCACTACATAATTCACATGAAGAAGTGATTTTGTTCACTTGGCTTGAAGGTTTAGGAGCCTCGTAGGATTTCATGAGAAACTTGACTTGGTCTTCAAGTTCTATGATCCTACGGTCGGAAGTGCTTGAATTGTTCGAAGGCAAAGATATTGCCTTGACCGTTTTATTCAAATCACGGGGATCACTCCAACTTTCATTGTCATAAAGAGCAAGATCCTCTAGGAGAGCCCATGATTGTTCTGCAGTTAGATCACGTAGCTTACCACCGGCCGATTGGTCAATGGTTTGCCTTGTGTAGAGGTTGATATGGTCATAGAAGATTTGGACTTGGAGCCAAAGTTCTATGCCATGGTGAGGGACCTTTTGGAGTAAGTCCTTGAATCGAGTCCATGCCTCGTAGAGAGTTTCGCCTTGACGTTGTTGGAACATCAAGATATCATTCCTTAGCTTGGTAGTTCTTCCCGGTGGGAAAAACTGAGCAAGGAAACGAGTGGTGAGATCATCCCAAGAGGTGATGGATCCTGCGGGTTGACGTTCTAGCCACTGACTAGCTTGATCCCGCAGAGAGAATTGAAAGAGACGCAATCGGGTCGTCTCTCGAGTGGCAACATCAAGGTCTATAGAATCAACGATTTTAAGAAAGTCCTTGAGGTGTTGATTAGGATCTTCAGATCGAAGTCCATGGAATGCACATCCGCTTTGCACCAACCGGATGGTGTCGGATCGCAAGGGTGTGATATTGGCTCCTTGAGTGAGCTCAATGGTGTTTCGATAGCCATGGTGGCTAGGACGGGAATACTCTCCTAAAGTACGGGCTCTAGGAAGTGGTGGTTGTTGTGGTGGTGGGTTGTTGGGATTAAGGATATTACCATCCTCCATGATGTCGGATGGTATGGTTACGAACAAAGACACGAAGAAAATAGATAGACTAAAGAAAACCTAGAAAAAGAAAATAAAAATCTCACTAGAAAGGAATCTAGTGAGTAGACCTAATAGAAATAACAATTCAACCTAAACAATAACTATTCCCCGGCAGCGGCGCCAAAAACTTGATGCGTGGTTTTGCAACCTTACAACAGGTTTTACCTCTCGAGGGATCTCAAGAGGCTTACAACCCCACCAGGCAGTGTACCTGACCGATGTAGTATAGTGTAGTGGTAAGTACGGGGGATTGATCGTTCTCCACAGGGAATAGTGTTCGTTAGGTATGAAAAACTACTCTAATAGGTCTAAAGGTTGAGGAAGATTCTTTTTGTATTTTTTTATAATTTTATGAAAGCAAGTAAAATCTCGGGTTTGAAAGAGTGGGCGGAATTAGTTGCTAGTCAACTAACCCAAATTACTACGAATGCAAATAAAATAAAATAACTGAAAGTAAAATGTTGGTGAAAACTTAAGTGTAGAGAAATGTGGTCACTTAGATTTCCTTACTCCCTAACTATCTTTTACCGGTTGATTAGTGTGTATTAGTTGCGTGGATGACGGGTGTATTCCTTAATACCAATCGTGGGGTAGCGTACGTACTTCCCCAACTCTACAAGCTCCTACTTCACTCCTATGTCGAGCCGGCTAGGAAGCTCCTAACATTGGATCACTAGAATTCGCTTGTGCATTAAATACAACCATAAAAACCTTTAGTACGCATTTGGTTCATGTTTCTTAAGACGTTCAAGCAAGTTACCGAATAGGAAGTTAGCCAGTTTTCTTAAGCCTAACATAGATAAACAATCATCCAATACAACTAATAACACACTAATAACCAATAATCAATAGCTAAGTTTCATTAGATCTAAGCAAACACAAGATAAATCTAGCCTAACATGTTAAACAAAAGACAAGAACAAGATAAAATCAAACAACACATAGACATATTGAATGATTAATTGATAACTTATCTTTCAATGTAACATGGAAGATCTCAAGGCAAAAAGCCTTGAAAAAGATGCTAAAATCGTCTTAGGGTTTTCTCCCAAAAATTCCACACTAAGCTCTCACTCTAATGACAAAAAATTAGAAAACTATATATAGACTTTTGGATCTGACGGCGTCACCTTATGGAGTGTGACGCCGTCACCTCGCCGCTTCTAGGGTTCCCGGATGATCTTCTTGACGCCGTCCCTCTTTAGCTCTCCAAAATCCGTTCTGGCTTATCAAGGCTTGACGCCGTCAGACCTTGAACGTGACGCCGTCCCTCTTTGAATTAAGCCGTGACGCCCTTGATCAGGTTAAAGCGTGACGCCGTCAGAATTTACATGCAATTTTCACTGGCTTATCATGAGTAAATTTCACGTCCACCTTTTCTTGCCAAGCCATGACGCCGTCCAGAGTAAAATCTGACGCCGTCAAGGGTAACTTTTAGCCGATTTTTGAGACTTTGTCGTTTTCTTCACTTTTATGCTCCAAAAACGTCCAAAATGCCTCCTTTTCCGGATTTCTCCTCAAAAGTACCTAAAATGACAAAAGGAACGATTTAGGGCAATATTTGATCAAATAAATACGATTTAGGGCTTAAATGACCCCTTAAAAGCGGTACACTTTTCGCTTCATCACATGTGTACCTTCTAGTGCCCTAGTACCCCCGTTTTGACCAAAATTTTTAATTTTTTTTTCGTTTTTAAATAAGAAATTGCATGAAAAAGAAGTGCTTTGCACATAAAAAAAAAGTGTTTAGTCTTGATTAGGTTAGAACAAAGGGAATCCCGACTCTGCCAGAGTGTTGATCTGGCTCCTTCCTTAACGATTAAACTAAGGTTTTACGAATTGTGCAAATGAAAATGCTAAGCATAGAGTAGTTGGTTCTCTTTAGAGCTTATATAAGTAATCTATGGCTTTTCCTCCCAGAAGCTCCTAATCTGACTAAATTAGTACTGTTTTCAAACTTTTGAACGATAAAATCATTTTGTTATGCAAAATTTTTTTTATACAATTTTGATATAGAGTCCGAGTTCAACTTTTTATTTAAATATTGGAGAAAGCATACCTTCGTAAAAAAAAAAAAAAAAAAAGTAAAACAAAAAGAAAAGAAAATGAAAAAAATGGAATGATATTGCAAAATAAAAAAATGGAATGATATTGCAAAATAAAAAAAATGGAATGATATTGCAAAATGAAATAAGTTATAATGTTGCAAAAGCAAAGATGTATATGAATAAATGTACGAAACTTGCCTTTTCCTAGATTTAAATCGGGAGTTGAACTGGTATTCGTCAATTTTGTCATAAAGGTTAAATGATAATTTGGTAGATTATTGATTTCAAAGGTCCCGAAAGCTCCGGTACTATTCTCTGTGGGGTGTCAAAAGCCTGGTCACCTAAAACCAACTGGTTTGGGATGTGTCGAGAAGAAATCCGTTACATGGAGTGATCTCTCTGTGAAAACGTAGACCAGGGGGGGGGGGGTGAATACGTTACCATTTTAAAATCTTAAAACTTGTTGTATCAAATGTCCGTTTAAGTTTGTTCTAATATGAAAGATGCTTCTAACTTGCATAAGTTGAAACATGTTGTCACACAAGTATTATCAACAAGTCACCCCACAATCAATCAAATAACGCAAATATAAAAGTAAAGAGATAAGTAAAAGAAAGCGCAAACCGAACAAGATGATTTATTGTGGTTCGGTCATGGAGCTCCTCACCGCCCTACTCCACTCCCCGAGTACCCAACCCGAGAGTTACTTCGCTAGATCAACAAGCTCCCTTCTCGGCAGAGAAAACCTTACACACGTCGCTTACACTTTTTCCGGTACAAAGCTAAATACCGGGTTCTAGTTCGAGGTAGAACCAACCTAACGTCGCTTATACAATTACCGACACTAAGCTAGATATCGAGTTCTTTTACATGGGTACAACCACTCCCGTCGTCGCTTATCCTTTTTCCGGTACTAAGCTAGATACCGAGTACTTTACAAGGGTACAACCACTCCCGCTATGTTTTATGGCCCAACATAGAAACCTTTTGTTTTATGGCACAAACACATAAACCATCTAATCTAGTATGAATAGATTACAATGAAGATCCATGACATAAATGAGTCATGGATATGAATGGCTAATCTAAATGAACTTCCATTGAAGGGAAGCCTTCAATGGATGAAGATCACAAGCTCCCGAAACTTGTTGTGATGGATCTTCATGTATGCATATGGTATCTACATGAACTTCTTGAATAAGAAGTCTTCAATCATTGAGGATGTCAAGTGGCCTTGAATCTTCATATGTTGGAATGCTTTGGTGGATGATGACTTCAAGATCTTCTAACCTTCATGGTGGATCAGGAAGTATGCAAGCTTATGATGGATGATGACTCACGATCTCTGATCTAGCTTCACAGGATCATTACGAGTGTGTGCTTACAACATAATGAAAGTTAGTAACATTATGATCATTATGTAAAGGGTGATTAATGTGTGTTTCTACATGATTAACTAATGATCTAAATGTATGCAAAGGGTAGAGGGAATGTGTGTTCTAAGTGGATGATCCAATGGGTAAACAATGGGCTTCTATTTATAGCCAACAAGAATTTTTCCCGGCGGATCCGACGGATCCCTAAATTTGGATCCGTCCTTTATACCATATGGATCCGTCGTGTCAGGCCAGCTAATAGATTCTCAAATCTTTCCATATCTTACCATATCTTGCTATATCTTCAAAATTCAACTTGTTAGCTTGAAGATCTATACAAAATATATTACAAATCTTCCAAGATATGTAAGTGATGCATGCCATGATGTCATGTTAAATATTTCTAATTTAAGAAATAAACATAAACATGTAAATGTATATATGTATGTAACATGTATCCTAGTGATCATGTACCATGTATATACTAGCCTAACCAATATATGTTTACCAAGATGTATCATGTTAGTTTGACACCTAAAATGTACTTATCCTATTAAACTTAGGAAACATGATGTACAAGTAAAAATACTTGTTTATGCAAAGGTGTAAAATGAGGTTCTAAGTAGAATGATTAGCCTTTTAAAATACTTAATTACCTAACCGTATTTTAAACATTCTAAATCGTTTGTTAAGGGTTTGATCATAATGCCACATAACAAACATGTACGAACCTGTGTTGTATCATACGAGGACTCGAGAGGTGTTGAATGTATGTTGAGACAAGATATGATTACAAGTAACTTGTACATTTTACGTTATGTATCAAGTTACGTGTGTGTCATCAATCAAAACAAACGAGACTGCTTGCACTAACAATCTGCCCAACGAGACTGCTTGCACTAACGATCTCCCCTTTTTTGATGATGACAAAATATGTAAACGTGATAGAAATTAAAATGTAAAAAGTTACTTGTGTCAGTACTACCTTTAATATTACCTTCTCCGTTTACACCATTCTCAACTCTTCTAGCCTATTACTTTCTCTGTTTACACCTTTCTCCCCCTTTTGTCGAAGCAAAAAGGGTGTGTCCTTGGAGTTAACTTCATTTCTCCCTGAAATGGCGAGCTTGCATCATCCCTAGTGAAGTTAAATAGTCTACTCCAATCTCCTATGGTTGTTGCGTTCCCTAGCTTGTTTAGCAGATCCATGGATCAAGTTAAGACTTTTAACCTACATAACGGTTAGTGGTGTGCAACATAAAAAGAATATATATGAAAAATGCATGATGAATGAAATGCAAATACCCAACGATACATGTGGGTAAGCTATGTTGGACTATGTTGACCTATCTCCTCCTTTTTGTCGAAACACAAAAGTGTGTCGAAGAATGAGAATTCTTAAGAATGCGAGCATGCTCCCCCTTGACTGTAGCTCCCCCTTAATCAATACTTCCCATTGCTTGGGTACCAACATATATGATGTAAGGATTATGAATGCTACAAAACAAGGATTAGTACATGATATGCTCCCCCATGATCAATACTCCCCGTTGCTAGGGTACCGACGTATATGATCCAAGGATGAAGAATCCTACAAACTAAAGGTTAGTATAAAAAAATATTTATCCTTAGACAAGTATGTTATATACACCAATGCGTGTATATGATGCATCCAAAAAAATGCTTGACGAAAGCTCCCCCTTGCTTTAGGGCATCAAGATGAACCTACAAAACAAAAGATTAGTGCACTAGAAACTTTGTCTTAAGTCATATACGACCAATGTATATAGACGATGCAATATGAGTGCTAGACTGATAATCCTCCTTGTTTGAGAGCGTCAAGAAGCACTTATAAAAGAAGAAAAATAATCGATGCAAACTTCATCCTATAATGAGTAAGCTATATACGATCTAGCGTATATGATGATGAACCTACAATGAAATGGTTAGTGCAATATATTTTATCTCAAAGAAAAATATTATGCAACATATCTAGAATCTAATCATAAGCAACTTACCAATTGTGATTGTCTAATCAAAGAAAAATATGATGCAGCATATCAATCGTGATTATCTAGTAAACTGTTATAAAGAATGTAATCTTCTAATAAGAATTACATTTACAAAACAATGCCTATGATGAGGAAATGAAGTGGAGTTAAAGTTAGTGATGCTAGTGTTGGTGTTAGTTTACTAGTGATAACTCAATTGATGACTAAAGGTTGACGCAATTGGGTTTTTCGCTAATCCATGGGGTTGATGATTAGCGAAAAAGGTGATGGAAGCTGGTGGTTATAATGAATTCAGAAACTGTATAGCAAGTGCTATAAGAGTATTGAAGACGGTTAAGGTTATGATATTATCATCTACCAAAGATGATAAATGCTCAAATGAAGGAAGTGAATACAATGATCACTTAGGAATAAAGATTCCATATACCTATATGAAAATAACATCAAATGATGAGAGTGTTGGTTGGACCAACGTGTTGAGAGTGATGGTTCTGTTTGCACTGACAATGACGTGCTTGATATGTATAAAAAAATGAAAATGATGAGATACTATGGTGGTGTTCCTACACAATGAAGGATGTGAAAGTAAATCCTAGACTCGGTTATGAGAGGGTTGTCTGTTTTAAAAGGTTGAAAAGCGAGCCTAGTACCCGCGGATTGGGCGGAACCAAATTTTTGGTTCCGTCCGTCTTATCCAAGGGTTCCGTGAGACCAGAATATATTTGGTCATGTTTTGTGATTTTTGATCAAACGAAGGTTCAAGCTAAGGTCTATTTACTTATAACTACGGATTTGATTTTACTAATCCTATTCAAAGTCTAAGGAGACTTAATGGTTCACGTTTAAGAGGTTTGTCAAACACATGACGTGTTTTTCACTTGACGAGGTATTGGTACAAGACTGTGATGTTGGGTTAAGAGGGTTTGACACACTTGTGATTGTGTGAACTGATTTCAAATGAATGGTGTGAACCTACATGTCGGCATTTGAGGATCTAAGAGATACGTGTACTGTATTGACTTACGAATGACAGTGCAAGCGATGAGCTTAGCAATGTTTTTGCGGATGTTGTTTAGCATACTAAGAACTTCATCCTCGAAGTTATGTAGCTCTTCTCTATCAATGCAAGATGATCGTATGACGAGGCATGTGGTTTCCTCATGGAAGATGTATTGTTATAACCAAAGGATGATGGAGATGTTGTTAGGAAAGCAGAAGCAACAATATGATTTGGAGAGAGGTATGTTGAAAGATATCCAAACACAAATTTCAAACCTCTGTTAGTCACTTAAGCACACTTACCCATTAATTAACACAATGATCTTTGTGTAAAATAAAATGACTTCTAAACGTTCATCATACCAAAAAGCACTTAGACATATAGGTGCACACATGGCAAACAAATAGTGTGACATGGTCACAAAAGTAATGAAATGACAGGTTCATGCAAACAATTCTATCATTTTAGAAGCATGCATCATTTAGACTATCCTACTAAAAAGCTCAATAAATGTCAACTAAAGACAAGAGCTATCTAACACCATGTATAACAATGACATATCGTGAGTTAACAAGAACCATGTTAATCTTGTGAAAAAAGTATCATATAATATTAACATCTAGTAGCATGAAACATATATAAGCATGCAGACAAAACCTTTCCAAGGTTTACACATTTGACTATCACTAAAATAGTTATCATGATTATGTCAAGTTACTTAATCATATCAAACAACTAACATGTAATCAATACATGTATATGAAATACAAGTGATTATACTAAGAATAATCATATCTACTACTTGTTTGATTAATATTCCAAAGACAAGATAAATTATCGTATTTTAATACTTACTTTAGGCAAGTATAGGAATACAGATTTTTCAAGTTGGAGAATGAATATGAGACTATTACTAGCGGTGCTCAATTCAGGCTAAACACGACCATTTTTACGGGTGATTCCACATACCCAACTTCTCTGCTGGAAGCAATTTAACCGTTAGGTTAAATTGAGTTTCTAGTGCAATAGGTTCTCCAGTAGTCGTTCTCATTTCTGAAAGATAGGAATTCCTATTTTTGTCTATTTGAAGTATATAAAGATGATAATTCACCAATACTTGACTCAATAAGACTCAACTATTTCTATTAAAACTAAGGTGATGAAGATGTCATGTTATACACGGGAATTTGAAAAATATGTGTCAACAGATTTTAATCTTTGTGTTTGGAATCTAAGATTGAATGATCTAAAGGGTGACATGTTTTATGTTGAGTTTAATTATGTGATATGATTATCTAAGACCAGAAGATGTGTTTGAGAATATTTTCAAGAAAGTTCTTTGGAACAAGTATCTAAATAAAGTTATCAACTTTTATAGATCTTGTGTATGCTCCAGATATGTAGATGTGCACAAGGTTTGAGCAAGGTTTGGATATGATGTACGCTTGAAATGAAATAGATACATATAGTATCTTTCAACAAGTAAGATTATCTTGCTTATGAGAATAAGTATGATAAGATGAGGGAGATATGCTTGCAGATAAGATGTAAAGAAATCTCTTGTAACATAACCATTCATGTTGCAAGAAGAGAATGATGCATAGGATATAAATTATCCTAAACGCATGATTTCTAAGGCATGATGCTTTCCCAAACATCATGTTTTCCTAAATAAAGCCAAAGTGTTTGATAGTCCTAAATAAACTTGGGGATGACACGAAGAATTCACTTGAGTTTCTTATGTATACTCCTCAAGAGTCATTGTTACTTGGGGTGCATGAGGTTGTCTTTGAGATTTTTCATTTTAACATATGTTGTTAAAATATTGATTTGAGACATAAGCAGAAGCTTGGTGACAAAGTATTACTAATACTTTGATTACTTGTAAAAGTTGTACTACTTAAACCTAGTGTAAATGATTGTGAGCTTCATGCTTATTTGAAGGTTCTAATCCTATAGGTGGTAGAGTATGGTTGAGTTTGTGCATTTGATTTGGTATGAGTGTTGAACTACAGGCTTTTTGAGCAATGCTCTCAACTGATTCAAATGATGGAAAGGATTGAGGATTGGTTGATGGAGTGTCTAACTAAGGATGTGGTGATGCAGAGATCTGTTGTACTATGAATGTTGAAAATGACAAGAATGTATATTGATTCTTGTGGTTTACTAGTGAATGAAGTGCTTGGTTATGTTTGTGAAACCTAGGGGATGAATGTGATGGGATGAAGAACAAATGTTCTAGTTATGATAGGATAAGTGTTTTAACATATGTTGTTAAAATACTTGGGAGTTGATTGTTTCGGATATGACTTTTAATGACTACAATTTGTAAGTCAGATATACTTAAATATTTTGGACAAAATACTTAAGTTGTCAATCCTATTTTGAGAAAAGGATAACAAGACTTAAAAATTACATCTATAACCTAAGTGTGAGTTATGAATTGATGTAAATCATCTTGAAGGATGACATGTTAACCAAGTGAGGAAACATACGTGAATACAAGATAATATCAACAGTTATGAGTTAGACTTGTGATCTGTTATATCTTTGCAAATGAGGAGTTTGGATTTATTGAGAAGTTGTCAATTAACAAATCAATCTAATGGATGAGTAAAGGACAGGAAGATGTAGTGAGTGTGTGTACTGATCATAAATACACATTGATCCTACGTATTGCAAGGAACTAATTTCTGGGTTCCTAGCTTGTGACAGAAGGGTAATTTGGATGAAAATTTGAATTTTCAAATTTTTGTGGGAAGTAGCTTTCTTAAAGTTCTAAGTGTGACATCTAATATGCCAGAAGATCAGCAGAAGAATCCTAAGGACTAGAATCAATAATCTAAGGTTCTGGATTAGTCGGGAATTTTGAAAAAGTTACTGTTGATACTGGCGGATCCAATCGACAACAAACACGAATCCAAAATTTGGGAGCCGTGTAATCCGCCAGTTCAGGAATGGCGGAGCCAAAGGATACACTAGACGGATCCAAAATCTGGGATCCGCCATATCCGCCGATCATGGGTGTTAAAACAAACAGAGAGAATGTCAAAATTTGCGTTTGTCGGTCAATTCCCGAAAATTCTCCTAAAACATATGTAATAACTAATATATGATAGAAAATTACTAAATACATAGGTTCTAACACACATATGCACATAGATCAATCAGATGATAATAACTTACTATAAATGGATGTTAAGCCAAACAGTGGCTTAAACACGGAAACTTGATAACATCAAAGTGTTATCGTCCTGCATGATACGGTTAGTTCATATGATCATTCAAGGATAAGTTTCTATCCTATGACAAGACACAATCATTAAACATCATGATTAGAAGCAAATGTACCAATCACCATTTTCACAGATACTACATGTTTACACATTTTAACATTTGAGCTAAAGTTTGTGCAAGACAATACTTTTCAAGACACTAAACTAGTTTCACTTAGTTCTCATTCCTAAGTAAGTTATGCAAGGTTTTCACATAACATATGCAAACAAAAGTATTCAAGTCTATAAGTGAAACAAACACAGTTTATCAACTTAGTGCACAAGATCTAGCAAAAGTCCTATTGTGCATCAAACAAGCAATTGATAAACAAGAAAATAATTGTTATGGCAAAAAACTTATGTATTTCCTATCAAAAAAATTAATCACAATTACCAACAGGCAAATCACATGTATGCAAATAACTTAGAACAGATAGTCACATAGCATAGCATAAATGAACAGATACTTTTCGTCACTTTGCGTTTAAATATGACAATATATGCCAAGCTTGATTTCTTTCCTTTATATTACTAAATTCTTTAGTTTGAAAAGAAATCATATCAATGTTCAAACGATACCAACTTACATTACCCGACTCAAAAGTTTATGTTACTGTGTCAAAATGAAACTTAATATTTTGAACAGGTTGTAGTATTTGATTTGTTTTACCTACTTCAATTTAGATTTAGGACATGAGATTATTTTTAAATGAAATTAGACTTAATTCCCTTCAAAATGATAGGTGGCACGACTTCTACGGACTTACGATTAATTAGTTATGATTTTTTTTTGAAGTTTGACAAAAAATTCATATTGAACAGACGGATCTGGCGGATCCTTTTTGAGGGATCCGCCCTTTGTAACAAAGGGATCCATGGGTGTCTGTGACAGATTCTCCTAAACTCGTATTTTGACATAAAAAAAACGTGTAGGACTTGCTAGACTTAATATTAAACATATATTACACATATTTAACAACATTTCTAATTATGTGACTTATTCAAACATTTACGAAGAGATTTTTAAAGTAAATTAATAGCTATTCCAAACGCTCCTTTAAAACCCGTGTTTTTCGTAAATTAGCTTTACGCACACAATTTGACACTTAATCCTTTTAAGAAATCTTTTCTTTTATTTTTCAAGGATATCTTCAAGCTTGGATACAAAGTGATATCTAACAACAAAATTTCTAAGTATACTAAGTGAAACATTTTTCATATTATATTTCGCTTCAATGGTAATTTGATACATGGATCGTACTCTATTTTAAAAGCCATTTGTTTTGAAAATAAGAGCGATACCAATTGTGAAAACGTAGAAGGGGGGGGGGGGGTGAATACGTTACCGTTTTAAAATCTTAAAACTTGTTGTATCAAATGTCCATTTAAGCTTGTTCTAATATGAAAGATGTTTCTAACTTGCATAAGTTGAAACATGTTGTCACACAAGTATTATCAACAAGTCACACCACAATAAATCACATAATGCAAATATAAATGTAAAGAGATAAGTAAAAGAAAGCGCAAACCGAACACGATGATTTATAGTGGTTTGGTCACGGAGCTCCTCTCCGCCTTACTCCACTCCCCGAGTACCCAACTCGAGAGTTACTTCACTAGATCAACAAGCTCCCTTCTCAGCGGAGAAAACCTTACACACGTCACCTACACTTTTTCTGGTACAAAGCTGAATACTGGGTTCTAGTTCGAGGTAGAACCAACCTAACGTCGCTTATACAATTACCGACACTAAGCTAGATGTCGAGTTCTTTTACATGGGTACAACCACTCCCGTCGTCGCTTATCCTTTTTCCGGCACTATGCTAGATACCGAGTTCTTTACAAGGGTACAACCACTCCCGCTATGTTTTATGGCCCAACATAGAAACCTTGTGTTTTATGGCACACACACATAAACCATCTAATCTAGTATGAATAGATTACAATGATGATCCATGACATAAATGAGTCATGGATATGAATGGCTAATCTAAATGAACTTCCATTGAAGGGAAGCCTTCAATGGATGAAGATCACAAGCTCCCTAAACTTGTTGTGATGGATCTTCATGTATGCATATGATATCTACATGAACTTCTTGAATAAGAAATCTTCAATCATTGAGGATGTCAAGTGGCCTTGAATCTTCATATGTTGGAATGCTTTGGTGGATGATGACTTCAAGATCTTCTAACCTTCATGGTGGATCAGGAAGTATGCAAGCTTATGATGGATGATGACTCACGATCTCTGATCTAGCTTCACAGGATCATTACGAGTGTGTGCTTACAACATAATGAAAGTTAGTAACATTATGATCATTATGTAAAGGGTGATTAATGTGTGTTTCTACATGATTAACTAATGATCTAAATGTATGCAAAGGGTAGAGGGAATGTGTGTTCTAAGTGGATGATCCAATGGGTAAACAATGGGCTTCTATTTATAGCCAACAAGAATTTTGCCCAGCGGATCCGACGGATCCCTAAATTTGGATCCGTCCTTTATACCATTTGGATCCGTCGTGTCAGGCCAGCTAATAGATTCTCAAATCTTTCTATATCTTACCATATCTTGCTATATCTTCAAAAGTTAACTTGTTAGCTTGAAGATCTATACAAAATATATTACAAATCTTCCAAGATATGTAAGTGATGCATGCCATGATGTCATGTTAAATATTTCTAATTTAAGAAATAAACATAAACATGTAAATGTATATATGTATGTAACATGTATCCTAGTGATCATGTACCATGTATATACTAGCCTAACTAATATATGTTTACCAAGATGTATCATGTTAGTTTGACACCTAAAGTGTATTTATCCTATTAAACTTAGGAAACATGATGTAAAAGTAAAAATACTTGTTTATGCAAAGGTGTAAAATGAGGTTCTAAGTAGAATGATTAGCCTTTTAAAATACTTAATTTCCTAACCGTATTTTAAATATTCTAAATGGTTTGTTAAGGGTTTGATCATAATGCCACATAACAAACACGTACGAACCAGTGTTGTATCATACGAGGACTCGAGAGGTGTTGAATGTATGTAGAGACAAGATATGATTACAAGTAACTTGTACATTTTACGTTATGTATCAAGTTACATGTTTGTCATCAATCAAAAGAAACGCGACTGCTTGCATTAACAATCTCCCCAACGAGACTGCTTGCACTAACACTCTCCTTTGAGTCTCTAATCTCTAAATGATCGTTTGTTGTTATTTATTTAAGTATTTAATGCTAACTTAGTGGGAATATGTAAAATCTTTGAAATCGAAATCCCGATAATTCCAGTACTATTCTCTCTGGGGTGTCAAAAGCCTGGTCACCTAAAACCAACTGGTTTGGATGTGCCGAGAAGAAAGCCGCTACATGGAAAAGGCCCTTTTTGATCCTTAGATTTTCGAGGTTCCCGGTAAATTAGTATTTGACTTAAACAAGTAACATAGCATAATAAATGTCGATTTTTGCGGTCAAAAATTTTAAAATAAGCACACTCACCTAACTTGAATAATTGTGGAAATGAAAAGTTAAGTTTCGGCTTACATAGATTATTAGTATAAGTAATGTTGGCATTTTACAAAAACATTTTCACAATGAGTTTAAGCTTAGTTGGGAGTATTAAAAAGAGGATGACGATTACAATTCCCTGGAGACACCCATTTTGTGTGAATCCCGTTCCATGATGCCATTTTTGAAAATCAAGCATGTTATCTATTTTTGTTCTAGTTTAAAATTCTTGCAATGAATAAAAAGTCAAAACGGGTTATCCTTGGTATTCTTTCGATCCTTTCATTACTTTATATGATCGGATTGCTAGGGACTAGCAATTGATAGTGTGGGGGGATGATGAGTGCCTATTTACTCATCATTTTATGCCCATATAATACATAAAAATAACTAAAAACAGCCAAATATGCCAATTTATATTGCAGATATCGTTGGATTGTGTTTTTATGTATTTCAGGTACAAAGGATCGAAAACAGAGCGAAATCGGACATTTTTGGATCGTCTTGACAATATTTGTGCATTTGATCAAGTGAAGACGAAGTCAAAGTCAACCCCGGGATTTAGCCTTGGAATGAGCATGGAGAAACAAACCCGAAACCATTTTTTATGGGCTAACCCGACCCAATTTAATGGGCCAAGTAAGCCCATTTAATCCCTATTAAACCAAATCTTAAACTAAAACCAAACCTTTTTATCCCAAATCCAAAACAAATATTAAACCCAATTCTAATCCTAAAACAGGCCCAACCCAATCCAACCCCTAACCCGGATCCAACTTAACCCATCCTTTTTATTAAAATAAACCCAGGTCAAAAAAATAAAAATAGTCAACCCCCCCCCCTTTTATCCCTTTTTGCCGCCAAAAGCAAACCCAGACCATCATCACCCTGCAACCTACCCTGCTCCACGCCACCCCCTCTATAGCTCCAGTCCACCCACTCCAAGACAAAGCCTCTTCACATGTTTCCCCTCCCCTCACAAGTACCATTGCCAAGCTGGCAATCCAAGCGGTACTTTTGGCGCCAAAACCTAAATTGAAGGCGGAGATTGCACAAGTTATATCCAAGGGTCCAAAATGAAGACAAAGCAAGACAGAGAAGAAAACCCTAGTTTAGTTGTTTTAGTATAAATAGGTTTCAATGTAAAGCCCTTTGGCAATGAATTCTTAGTTAGTAGTTAGATGTAGTTTAGTTTTAATTTAGATTTTAATTTAAAGTTGTAATTTATTTTCAGTTTAAAAATTGTATTCAAGCATTGTAATCTTTTAAAGTTTTAATTCAAATTCAGTTTTCATTTAATTACTTGCACAATTTACTTTCAAGCTTTAATTAAAAGTTCTTTTCTGGTTCATTTAGTTTCATAAGCTTTTTTTCTGTTCCAATAAGCTTATATAAGCTTCTTATAGCTTTTGTGAGTTTATTCTTGTTTAATTCCTGTTTTAATTGCAAAAATGTAAAAAAGTCAAAAATAGTCAACATAAAGTCAAATAAGCTTAATTGGATGATAAGCTAGCAAGGGAAGAGCTTATTGCTGTCACCAACTTGTTTTTAACAAGCTGGAGCTTGTAGAGTAGCTCCTCGAGCCTTTCAAGCCCTTGTTTGAGCAAAGGGCATTGTAAGTCATTTTTCAATTTTTAGTTTATTTAAACTGCTTATTTAGTTCCACTACTTCTTTTATGCTCTTTTCTTGCTTATTTAATCTCTTATATGCTATTTATGCTTAGTTTATAGGTTTGTAGTCATTTGTTTAAGTTCTTATTAGGAACCTGTCCATTTAGCCCTTAGACATCTTATTATGTTTTGCTTATTTAAACTGCTTATTAGTCATTGCTATATGTTTATTAAGTATTTTTAAACCTATTTTAATTTCTGTGATCAAAAGGATTGGCTCAAAATAGCTTTTGCAGGTCAAAAATACTAAACAGTCTATCATAAGGGGTGTTTGGCATAAGCTTAAAAAGGGTAAAATTGGTGATGTTACTGTTCAAATACCTATAAGCCAACTTTGTTTAGCTTTATTAGGCTGAAATAAGCTGTTTTCTAGATTATTTGA
Organism: Artemisia tridentata subsp. tridentata; assembly: GCA_021014915.2. NCBI lineage: Eukaryota > Viridiplantae > Streptophyta > Magnoliopsida > Asterales > Asteraceae > Artemisia > Artemisia tridentata. Next base: position 255,220,343 of record CP139504.1, on the reverse strand, counting down.
TCTGTTTTGAGTGACTTTGCAAGTTTTAGTTGGATTGCTAAATTATTAGGATCTAACTGTTAAGCATTGGCTTATTATGGGATAAGCAATTTTAGAACATGTTTTTGCTTCTTTCAAGTTCCTTATAGCATATTAAGTTGATGATCAAGAGTTTGGTTCATTTGATAAGGATTTGGTGTTGTTTTGGGTTACTTCTGTTTAAGATCTGTCACAGAACACAAATATTGCATCAGTTTTGATCCATTGGTTTCATACTCAAATTTCAGAGCTTAATTCCATTCATAATTGTCTGAATTCCATTTCTATAGTAGTTTGCTTGTTGATTTATACTGTTTTATAGTTTTTAGCTAATTTCTCAGCTTATTTATTAGCTTTTAGTAGCTTTAAAAATGTTAGGTTAGCCCTTTTGTGCTAGTTCATCAGAATTAAGCAATTCTGATCTGCAGACTTTTTCTTAGCTTATTTATAAGCCCATTTAAGCTCTCCTAAGTTGAACTTTATGAATTCTCAGCTTTTGTGGTTTTTCTCTGTGGCCTTAGTGCTTATTTTTAAGTCTAAAAGTGCCTCAGTAGGCTGATTTTGGCCTGCAACTTTGTCCTTAATTGCTTATTTGGATTTTTATTGCTTATTTGCTTGTAGGTGTTGCTTTTTCTGATTTCTTTAGCTTCTTTAGACTATTTTCAGTTAATTTTAGCTTAGTTAAGTTTGCTTTTAGCTTTTAGAAGCTTATTAGCTTATTTCATTTGCATCCTAGCTTCTTTTCTCCTTGATTAGCATTCTATTTCAATAAGCTTTTCTGGCTTATTTTTGAAGTTTTAAAAATTATTATTTCACAAAAAATGCTTATTTTTAAGTGTTTAAAAAAGTTGTGTAAAAAGTTTTAGCTAAAAAAAATAAAAAGGGAAGTATAGGAAGTCAGGGGTGAGTGGGACTCGAACCCCTGACCTCGACCATACCTCAACCTTAACCACACCACACCCAACCATCTGCCCTTGGGACTATTACATCAATGCAAGAAAATATTAGTAAAAGTGATTGAAATATTACATCATTTTTCTATCAACATGTAATGATTAAAAGAAAATCATTGTTGATTCACTATTTGAATATGATTTGAAATCGAACACTAGGAAATTATTTATGATTGAAGTTTAGTATTAGGCAGCAAAATAAAAGAACCTACCCGAGACCTTTTAGATTAAGATCTTGAAGCCATGAAACAAGTTTTATTTTTACTTCAGATTTGAAACCGTTTACAGAAGACAAAATCAAACGGGCCTGATATTGTTAGTGTTTGTGACGATGGGTGGTTTCCTTTTAATATAAGTGACAAAATGATGGCCAATATTTTTAGGGTATGAGAAACTAGAGAGAGACGGGAAGAGACATGATTTTGGCTGGGCAGTTACAGATTACTTATTTGAAGTTGAAGTTGAAAACATTATGCAATAAACAATTAGATATAGCCCGTGTGCATCGCACGGGTCTGAATGCCGCGGTTCTTTTAAGTTGTGTGATACCGTCACAACTTAGATATATAATGACGAAAATAAGTGCCAAAGATTACACTATGAACACTTATATACAGCCTATGTGCAACGCACGGGTTTTCATTACTAGTTATTTATAAACTTCAAATAAATATCTTCAGATAGGTTGTTCTATCATATGTTTTCAACGAGTTAGTAACGACTCGCTCTTTGCAGCGGTTATGTAAATCTTTATTTGTTTTGAAAGTAGAGAAAAGTTCATTTTCTTAACCTTATTTTGGTGCTTACTGAGGGACAAATCCCCACCATCCATTTAGTTTGATCTAATAGTGGAGATTAATCTAAGATTTAACCCTTTAAACCTATTTTTCCCCGAATATATAAAGTTTTTTTTCTTTTTTTTTTTTTTTTTTTTTTTTTTTTTTTTTTTTCATTCGACTCATTTTTTACACACACTTCGTGTATGTTTTCTCCCAAATGCTCTCCTCCATAAATCAGCACTCCATCAATCGCTTTCCCAACCGCTCCCTTTTAAAATACTTAATTTCCTAACCGTATTTTAAACATTCTAAATGGTTTGTTAAGGGTTTGATCATAATGCCACATAACAAACACGTACGAGCCGGTGTTGTATCATACGAGGACTCGAGAGGTGTTGAATGTATGTAGAGACAAGATATGATTACAAGTAACTTGTACATTTTACGTTATGTATCAAGTTACATGTTTGTCATCAATCAAAACAAACGAGACTGCTTGCATTAACAATCTCCCCAACGAGACTGCTTGCACTAACACTCTCCTTTGAGTCTCTAATCTCTAAATGATCGTTTGTTGTTATTTATTTAAGTATTTAATGCTAACTTAGTGGGAATATGTAAAATCTTTGAAATCAAAATCCCGCTAATTCCAGTACTATTCTCTGTGGGGTGTCAAAAGCCTGGTCACCTAAAACCAACTGGTTTGGATGTGCCGAGAAGAAAGCCGCTACATGGAAAAGGCCCTTTTTGATCCTTAGATTTTCGAGGTTCCCGGTAAATTAGTATTTGACTTAAACAAGTAACATAGCATAATAAATGTCGATTTTTGCGGTCAAAAATTTTAAAATAAGCACACTCACCTAACTTGAATAATTGTGGAAATGAAAAGTTAAGTTTCGGCTTACATAGATTATTAGTATAAGTAATGTTGGCATTTTACAAAAACATTTTCACAATGAGTTTAAGCTTAGTTGGGAGTATTAAAAAGAGGATGACGATTACAATTCCCTGGAGACACCCATTTTGTGTGAATCCCGTTCCATGATGCCATTTTTGAAAATCAAGCATGTTATCTATTTTTGTTCTAGTTTAAAATTCTTGCAATGAATAAAAAGTCAAAACGGGTTATCCTTGGTATTCTTTCGATCCTTTCATTACTTTATATGATCGGATTGCTAGGGACTAGCAATTGATAGTGTGGGGGGATGATGAGTGCCTATTTACTCATCATTTTATGCCCATATAATACATAAAAATAACTAAAAACAGCCAAATATGCCAATTTATATTGCAGATATCGTTGGATTGTGTTTTTATGTATTTCAGGTACAAAGGATCGAAAACAGAGCGAAATCGGACATTTTTGGATCGTCTTGACAATATTTGTGCATTTGATCAAGTGAAGACGAAGTCAAAGTCAACCCCGGGATTTAGCCTTGGAATGAGCATGGAGAAACAAACCCGAAACCATTTTTTATGGGCTAACCCGACCCAATTTAATGGGCCAAGTAAGCCCATTTAATCCCTATTAAACCAAATCTTAAACTAAAACCAAACCTTTTTATCCCAAATCCAAAACAAATATTAAACCCAATTCTAATCCTAAAACAGGCCCAACCCAATCCAACCCCTAACCCGGATCCAACTTAACCCATCCTTTTTATTAAAATAAACCCAGGTCAAAAAAATAAAAATAGTCAACCCCTCCCCCCTTTTATCCCTTTTTGCCGCCAAAAGCAAACCCAGACCATCATCACCCTGCAACCTACCCTGCTCCACGCCACCCCCTCTATAGCTCCAGTCCACCCACTCCAAGACAAAGCCTCTTCACATGTTTCCCCTCCCCTCACAAGTACCATTGCCAAGCTGGCAATCCAAGCGGTACTTTTGGCGCCAAAACCTAAATTGAAGGCTGAGATTGCACAAGTTATATCCAAGGGTCCAAAATGAAGACAAAGCAAGACAGAGAAGAAAACCCTAGTTTAGTTGTTTTAGTATAAATAGGTTTCAATGTAAAGCCCTTTGGCAATGAATTCTTAGTTAGTAGTTAGATGTAGTTTAGTTTTAAGTTAGATTTTAATTTAAAGTTGTAATTTATTTTCAGTTTAAAAATTGTATTCAAGCATTGTAATCTTTTAAAGTTTTAATTCAAATTCAGTTTTCATTTAATTACTTGCACAATTTACTTTCAAGCTTTAATTAAAAGTTCTTTTCTGGTTCATTTAGTTTCATAAGCTTTTTGTCTGTTCCAATAAGCTTATATAAGCTTCTTATAGCTTTTGTGAGTTTATTCTTGTTTAATTCCTGTTTTAATTGCAAAAATGTAAAAAAGTCAAAAATAGTCAACATAAAGTCAAATAAGCTTAATTGGATGATAAGCTAGCAAAGGAAGAGCTTATTGCTGTCACCAACTTGTTTTTAACAAGCTGGAGCTTGTAGAGTAGCTCCTCGAGCCTTTCAAGCCCTTGTTTGAGCAAAGGGCATTGTAAGTCATTTTTCAATTTTTAGTTTATTTAAACTGCTTATTTAGTTCCACTACTTCTTTTATGCTCTTTTCTTGCTTATTTAATCTCTTATATGCTATTTATGCTTAGTTTATAGGTTTGTAGTCATTTGTTTAAGTTCTTATTAGGAACCTGTCCATTTAGCCCTTAGACATCTTATTATGTTTTGCTTATTTAAACTGCTTATTAGTCATTGCTATATGTTTATTAAGTATTTTTAAACCTATTTTAATTTCTGTGATCAAAAGGATTGGCTCAAAATAGCTTTTGCAGGTCAAAAATACTAAACAGTCTATCATAAGGGGTGTTTGGCATAAGCTTAAAAAGGGTAAAATTGGTGATGTTACTGTTCAAATACCTATAAGCCAACTTTGTTTAGCTTTATTAGGCTGAAATAAGTTTTTTTCTAGATTATTTGATCTGTTTTGAGTGACTTTGCAAGTTTTAGTTGGATTGCTAAATTATTAGGATCTAACTGTTAAGCATTGGCTTATTATGGGATAAGCAATTTTAGAACATGTTTTTGCTTCTTTCAAGTTCCTTATAGCATATTAAGTTGATGATCAAGAGTTTGGCTCATTTGATAAGGATTTGGTGTTGTTTTGGGTTACTTCTGTTTAAGATCTGTCACATAACACAAATATTGCATCAGTTTTGATCCATTGGTTTCATACTCAAATTTCAGAGCTTAATTCCATTCATAATTGTCTGAATTCCATTTCTATAGTAGTTTGCTTGTTGATTTATACTGTTTTATAGTTTTTAGCTAATTTCTCAGCTTATTTATTAGCTTTTAGTAGCTTTAAAAATGTTAGGTTAGCCCTTTTGTGCTAGTTCATCAGAATTAAGCAATTCTGATCTGCAGACTTTTTCTTAGCTTATTTATAAGCCCATTTAAGCTCTCCTAAGTTGAAATTTATGAATTCTCAGCTTTTGTGGTTTTTCTCTGTGGCCTTAGTGCTTATTTTTAAGTCTAAAAGTGCCTCAGTAGGCTGATTTTGGCCTGCAACTTTGTCCTTAATTGCTTATTTGGATTTTTATTGCTTATTTGCTTGTAGGTGTTGCTTTTTCTGATTTCTTTAGCTTCTTTAGACTATTTTCAGTTAATTTTAGCTTAGTTAAGTTTGCTTTTAGCTTTTAGAAGCTTATTAGCTTATTTCATTTGCATCCTAGCTTCTTTTCTCCTTGATTAGCATTCTATTTCAATAAGCTTTTCAGGCTTATTTTTGAAGTTTTAAAAATTATTATTTCACAAAAAATGCTTATTTTTAAGTGTTTAAAAAAGTTGTGTAAAAAGTTTTAGCTAAAAAAAATAAAAAGGGAAGTATAGGAAGTCAGGGGTGAGTGGGACTCGAACCCCTGACCTCGACCATACCTCAACCTTAACCACACCACACCCAACCATCTGCCCTTGGGACTATTACATCAATGCAAGAAAATATTAGTAAAAGTGATTGAAATATTACATCATTTTTCTATCAACATGTAATGATTAAAAGAAAATCATTGTTGATTCACTATTTGAATATGATTTGAAATCGAACACTAGGAAATTATTTATGATTGAAGTTTAGTATTAGGCAGCAAAATAAAAGAACCTACCCGAGACCTTTTAGATTAAGATCTTGAAGCCATGAAACAAGTTTTATTTTTACTTCAGATTTGAAACCGTTTACAGAAGACAAAATCAAACGGGCCTGATATTGTTAGTGTTTGTGACGATGGGTGGTTTCCTTTTAATATAAGTGACAAAATGATGGCCAATATTTTTAGGGTATGAGAAACTAGAGAGAGACGGGAAGAGACATGATTTTGGCTGGGCAGTTACAGATTACTTATTTGAAGTTGAAGTTGAAAACATTATGCAATAAACAATTAGATATAGCCCGTGTGCATCGCACGGGTCTGAATGCCGCGGTTCTTTTAAGTTGTGTGATACCGTCACAACTTAGATATATAATGACGAAAATAAGTGCCAAAGATTACACTATGAACACTTATATACAGCCTATGTGCAACGCACGGGTCTTCATTACTAGTTATTTATAAACTTCAAACAAATATCTTCAGATAGGTTGTTCTATCATATGTTTTCAACGAGTTAGTAATGACTCGCTCTTTGCAGCGGTTATGTAAATCTTTATTTGTTTTGAAAGTAGAGAAAAGTTCATTTTCTTACCCTTATTTTGGTGCTTACTGAGGGACAAATCCCCACCATCCATTTAGTTTGATCTAATGGTGGAGATTAATCTAAGATTTAACCCTTTAAACCTATTTTTCCCCGAATATATAAAGTTTTTTTTTTCTTTTTTTTCTTTTTTTTTTTTTTTTTTTTTTTTTTTTTCATTCGACTCATTTTTTACACACACTTCGTGTATGTTTTCTCCCAAATGCTCTCCTCCATAAATCAGCACTCCATCAATCGCTTTCCCAACCGCTCCCTTCCATAAATCAATCGTTCATCTTTTTCATCATCATCATCAATTGTTCCTTCTGTTACAGTATCATCATCATCATCATTAAATTACTTTCCGAGCATCATCAATTGCTAATGGCTTCTTTTGATCAATGCTCAAAAAATCTTCTAGAAACAAGAAATATTCTTTTCTCCAAACCGCTATCCAATCATATCTAATACTTTTATCACTATCATTGCAACAAATTGATTCAGTTTTATAATGCATATCAACTGTTTGATGAAATGCCTAAACCAATATTGCGCAAGCTGTGTACTTTATTTCATGATTCATTGTTTTAGTAGTCTTGATAGTACTTATGGTTATGCTTTCTTAATTATGTTAATGCTTGGTGTCGGTGTTTCCTCAAGCAAAAACCAAGCTAAAGGAGTAGATGAACAAGCAACACTTCCTCCTTTGAATGGTTCATCAATCCAATCTGCTACTGGAGTCGTTTCACCCCTAAAAGGTTTCTTTAAATTTTGTTTCAAATTTTCTGGCATTTTTATAAACTCAAGGTTTTTTTCCCCGTTTAAAAAAAATTTGGGAACTCCCCAACCGATCTATTAATAAAAAAATTTTGGGGGAAAAAGAAAAAATTTTTTCCACCCTTTTTCCCTTAATCCCCCTTTATTTTATGAGAAAAAAGAAAAATTTTTTTGCATACAACTTAAAAAAACCTTAAAACCAAATCCACTTTTAATTTTTTATTTTCATTTAAAAAATGTTTTTTTTTCCCCCCTTTGGGAATTCTATTAAAAAAATTTTTAAATTTTTTCGGACTAAGAACAACCAAAAAATTTAAAAAGGGAAATTTTCTGAGAAAAAATTTTACTAAAGTATTTTCATTTTATTTTTAAAGATTATATTAATTGATATAATTTCCCCTAAAAAAATTTTTAGAAAACTTTTTCCCCTATCATTGTGAATATGATTTTAAAAAATGATGCCAATTTTTTTGGGAAAAAAGAAATCATGTTTTGGATAGTTAAAAAATTGATAGTATGACCAGCTTTTGTTAAAAGGAAAGGGGAAAAATTTTAATTTTCGTTTAAAAAGGGAAAAGACCTTTGCGGGGGAAGATAATTTTTTGGGGCTTCCCGGGAATTTAACCGACAATACCAAGATGGGAAACAAAAATTTTTGGGGGGAATTTTTTGTGCTAGAAGCCCTTTCCCAAAATTTTTCCTTTCTTGTTTTTTTTTCCCCATTTTAGTTGTACAAAGATGAATTGAATAAAGCAACAAAAAAGGAAACTAGATCAAAAACCCTTTTAATAAAAAAAAAATTTGAAAAAAAAAAAATTTTGCTAAGTTTTGGATTTTATTCCCCTTTTTGTTGACCAAATTAAAAAATTTCTTTTTACCAAATTTGAAAAATCCTTTAAAATTTTTTAAGTTTTTTATTTCCCCCTTTGGGTTTATTTTTTTTCCCCGGGGGGGGGTTTTTTTTTTAAAATTTGAGAAGGGGTTGGGGTTTCCCAAACGATGCTTTCCCTGGGACTTCCTTAATTTTTCAAAAATTTTGTTTATTCAGGGGGGGGTATTTGTTTCCCTTATCCCTTTTCCCGGGGAAGACGGGGGGATTAAGAAAGGTTTGTTAAAAGGGAAAATTTTTTAAAAATTTTTTGGGTTTTTAATTCCCCCAGTTTAGATTGGGGCCCCCGTAAAAAATTTAAAAAAAATAACGTCATTTTTTCATGGATTTTCGGGGGCCCCCAGATTTAAAATTTTGATTTTTTTTAAGATTCTGCTTTTGAACTTTTTTTATATAAACCTTTTTTTAAAAACCTTTGGGGAATTAAACTTTTTTTTTTTACCTCGATTTCGAAAAACATCTTATTTCCACCCAAATAAAAAAAAAGGGAATTATGTTTAATCTAATTTTTAAAGAAAAACATTTTTAAATCAATTTCCCTGTGAACCATATGTAAAAAACCCAGAATTATTTTATCTATATTTTGGGGTATACATTTTCTACGGATTAAATGTTACCTTTCTAATTCTTTTAATCACGGTTTTAGTCAGAAAAACAAATTTTATTTTTTGTTCAAAAAAGTTGTGTTTTTGGGGAAATTTTAACCCGTTTAGTTTTTTTTTTTTTTTGGTTTTCCGCCCTTTTGCCTGTTTTGAAAATTTTACAAATTTTTTTTGTTTAAAATTGGGAATACCTAAAATTAAATAACCTAAAATACCAAATTACCCCGAAAGAAAAAACCCCTAATTAAAAAAAATTTAAAAAAAAATTTTGAAAAAATTCCAAAACTTCGAAAACGAACTACCTAAAACAAAAAATTTTCCCTGGGCCCCAACTTTTTCACTTTTTTCGAATTTTCAAAAATTATAAATACAATTTTTTTTTAAAAAAATCCGAAATATGCATAATTAACTAAATAAATGTTTTAAAAATCCTTAATTAAAAATATGTAAAAAAAAATTTAAAAGGAAAAAGGTTTAAAAAAAAAAAAAAACCCCCAAAATTATTTGTGTTTAAAAAATCCCAAAAAATACTGATTTCCCGGGGCCCCCCCCCCCCCCCCCTAAGTGGGTTTTTTTTAAAAGATAAAAAAATTTTCTTTTTTTTTTAAAAAAAAACCCAAATTTTCGCATAATATCACTAAAAACCCTACGATAAAAAAATTTGACCAAGGGGCAGCCACACAATTTCGGAGTGAACAATTTTTTTTTTGGGGTTTTTTGGGGGAGTGCAAAAAGCTAAAAAAAAAAGGGGGTTGGGCGTGGATTCGCGGGTTGTTCTTGGTTCTTTTCTTTTCGATTTTGCCATACGCAAGGTTAAATCAAAAAACCCTAAACCAAAATTTAAAAAAATTGATAAAGCAATTTCTGTGACTTTACATCTTATAAAACAAAAAAAAATTTTATGTAATCGAATCATGCAAGCAAAAAAAGCGTCCCGAAAATATTAAAAACATAGAACACGTAAATCTCAAATAAAAAAAATTTTTCCCCCAAATTTCGGGGCATGATAACTTTTTTTATTTAGCCCCAAAATAAGAAAAATAGACCGGGGAAAAATGTTATAACGATTTAGGGTAGCCTAGATCAAGTCGGGAAATTTTTTGATGTCAAAAACTATTAAAAAAAAAAAAATTTAAAAACGTTTTTTCTGGCATTTTATTTTATTTTCGTGGGTTTTTTAAAAATTTCAATAGGGGGGAAAAATAAAAATTTGGGGGGTCCAATGAAAATTTTTTTAAAAAATTTAAAAAAATTTAAGGGTATTTTAAAAGGGGGGTAGGAATGGAAATTAAATAAAAGAGAAACCAAAATTTAAAATTTTAAAAAAATTTTGAGGTTATTTGAGTTAATACCGACATAAAAAGGTTTTTTTTTAAATTTTGGGGTTTTAAATGGTTAAATATGTAATTGTTATAAAATTTAAAAATTTTTAAATTAAAATTTTTTTTGGTAAATTTAAAAGGGAAAAAAAATTTTAAATTTTTCTTTTTTCGGGGGGGTTTCTAATCTGTTATACTAATTCTGATATTTTTTCTGAATTATAATATAATTTTTTTGGGTAAAATGGATATTGTGGGTTTTAAAATTTTAAAAATTAAAATTTTTAAAGGGGGGGTTTTGTAAATTATTAACAAAGGGGGTTAAATCTTAAATTGTAATTTTTAAGAGAATAAAATGAAATTTTTGAATAAAATACAATAATTCTGAACTTAAAGTTTTTTCATTTAAAATTTTTTAAATTTAATAATTTACATATAAAACCCAAAACTTTGTATCATTTTAAAAATTTTAACCCAAACTTCGTAACGGGATAAAATATACTTTTTTCCCCATAATAATTTTTAAAAAAGGTTTTCAACCTAATCTGAAATGGAATATCTTTAATTCTGGAAACCTGCAAATTTTTTGGGAAATTACAAATCGGGGAAAATTCTAAAAATAAAATACTTAAAAAAAAGGGGGGAAAATAAAATAATAATCTAAAAAAAACTTTTAACCGTCTTTTCCCCTTCCCTTGGGTTCGAAAAGGGGGAAAAATCCCTGCCCTTTTTTCTGGTTTGTTTTTTCCCTTTTCTGCTGGCAAAAAAGGTACAGATATTCCCCCCTTTTTTCAGAAAAGGGTTTTTTTTTTTTCCCCCCTTTTTTTTCAGTTTTGGAAAATTTTCCCCTTTTTGGGTTTCCCGATCCCCAAAAACTTGCCCCTTTTTTTTGAAACTTTGGGGTGATCTTTTTGGGCTTGAACCCTTTTTTTTTGAACCTCTGCTATATTCTTTTATTTTTAAAACCCTTTTTTTCCCAACCCGGTTTAAAACTCTTTTCTGAACCCTAAATTTTTTGAGTCTTGATTAAATCGATCTGTGAACCTTGTTCTTTAACCTTTAAAACCCATATTCTTTGTAAACTTTGATTTGTTTTTTGGGAAAAAAAACCTTTTAAACCTTTTAAAACCTTAAACCTAATTGATTTTGAACCTTTAAAAATATTTTTTAAAAAAAGCTATACCCTTGAAAGGGGAAATTACTAAAAGTTTTTTGGGAAAACCTTTTTTTTAAAAATAAATTTTTAAAGATCATTTTAATGAAAACCATTATTAAAGGATTTTTTTAAATGAACCTTGACAGGAACTTTAAAAAAAAATTATTGCTAAAAAATTTTAATTTTTTAAACCCTTTTTATACTCTTTTGGGCTAAGGGGAAAAAAGCCTTTTAATCTGACCTTTAAGCTTTGAAAATTTAAAATTAATCTGATAAACCTGTTCGAACCTTATTATCTTATTCGAATTTTGACTACCTTTCTGCCATAAAAACCCCTTTGATATTTTTTTATTATATGAACGGCCTTGACCACAGTCTGATATCCACCCCCAAACACTAGGGATGAGTTTATGTCCATGTCAAATTTATGCCCGAGGGCCCGACTCAAAGGGGAGGGGAGTGATACCTGCCCCGCCCTGATTTTATCTTTATGTGGGGGAAATTCGGCCTACTGGGGCGCAGGGGTCATCCTAGATCTGATCTATTTCTGTTATCTTTATTATGTTACTTTTTTTATATCTCTGGGGACTGATGGTTTGCGATACACTCTTTCACATTTTCGGGGGGCCCGATCACTCCGGGGGTTTTTGGGATACATGAGGTCCCCCTCATTTTACATTATTTTGGGGGTACCCCCCCGGATTTTATATGATTTCTTTTATAAAATTTTCTTTTCCCTGGGGCCCCGGGTGGATTTCTGTATTTCCCAAACGGGGTTTTTACATTATCCCTTTCTCATTTCTTTCTTTTTCCCTTTTTCCTTTTCCCCCTTTTTTTTCACTTTTTAAATTTATTTTTTTATAATCCTATTTGGGGTTTGTTTCTGTATTTTTATCTTTTTATTGTTTTCTGTCATCTATATATCTTTCACGGGCCTCGAGCTCACCGCATTTTTTTTTCCCCGGGGGGGTTTTTTAGGAACTGGGAAGAGGGGGTGTCCCCTTTTGGGCTTAAAGGTTTTATTCTGGACTAAATTGGAAAAGATTTTTAAAAATTTTTAAAAATTTTTTTTAAAAACTTTTTTGAACATGAAATTTTCCCTATTTTCCCTTGTAACCCTTTTTGGGAAATTTTTTTTTTACAAGGGTTATCTCTGTTTTGACTATATGAATCCATTATTTATATCTTTTCCCTTGTGGGGGTTGGGGGGTTAAATTTTTTGGTATCAAGCCACACTTTCCCACTCGTAATTTCTTTTTCCCTTGAAAATTGAAGTCCCGGACCACTAATTTTTCCCCTGGGGGGCCCCCTAGGGCAACCTTTTAAAAATTTTCTTTAGGATTCCCCCCGGGGAAAAAAATTTTTGACCTGAAAAGGGTAACTTTTAAGTAAATTTCCCTTAAAGGGATTTTTTTTCCCCCCACCGCTCTGACTCATGTCTTGCTTTTGGTTAAAATCTTTTTTGGGGAAATTTTTAAGTTTCCCCCTTGCCCACCTAAAAATTTTAAAACCCCAAAAAAAAAACTAATTTTTGGGAAAATTGCGAAAAAATTTTATTGACTTTTTTTTCCCTTTTGCCTCCGATTTAAAACTCCGACCTCTGAACCTTTTTTAAAAACATTCTAGGCCTCTTTGGCAATCTGAAATCCCCAGAAATGAGCACTTGATCATTCTTTATTTGTTTCTTGTTTTGATAATTACCTATGAATTTTTTGATTCTTCTTAACATCTCTTTCCCTTTGAGAAGTTTTGTGGCGTTTACCACAGTAAAAAAAAAAAATTCCCTTTTTTTTTCCCCCAAACATAAGATTTTTTTTTTTATCCTCTTTTTGACAGTAACCTTTTTTATCCTTTAAGGATTGATTGATTTGATCTTTTTTAGTATTGACACATCCCCCTTTTTCCCCTCACCTTTGGCGTTTGAAACAATTTTAAACCCCCTTTGCCATTATTACCGATTTTAAATTTTTGCCCCCACTACCCAATTTTGATTTTTCATTTTTATCTAGGGATAAACACCCTGATTTTTTCCACCATCCCGAAGCCCCATTTAAAAAACCTTTAAAATTTTCATCCTCTATCCTATTGGGCCAAATTTGATAATCTTTTTTTGCCCCCTTGAAGATGAATTTTTCCCCCAACAGTTTTTTTTTGGGAAGGATTTGATGAAAATCAAAAAACTTTTTGCAGGAATGTTAACTGAACTTAGATGCTGTATCCGACATTTCATACGCCCAAACCTACGTTATAAATTTCTTTTACCAAGATGTACACCCACCTGCATTTAAACTAAAAAAAAAAACCAAAAACACCAACACCTTAAAATTTTTTCCTACCACCCCCATACAAAAAACTAAACCATTTTTTTTGCTCTACAAAATAAATTTATCCGCGGTTTAAAAAACCAATGCTTTCGGATCTTTTTTACTATTAATACTTAAAATTTTGGGATCTTTTATTATTAAATTGACTGTTCTTCACTATCAAAACACCGCACCCTAAAATTATCAATCTATTCCACCCTATTTTAAAAAATAACCTCAAAACCGGGAAATCTTTTTAAGCTAACCCTGCTATGAAATAGGGAAAACCCTGACCTCATCAAATTTTACCCAAATTCCCCTTTCCCACCCTTAAATCCCCCCCTAAAAGTTTTTCATTGAAATTTTTTTTGAAAAAAAATTTTTGGGCATTTTTTTTGAAACCTTGGTTTTCTCTCCGTTGCCCAAAAAATTTTGACTCTAACCGATCTCATAATGAACCAGATCTGAGAAAAGATGAGATATGTTTTGTCCACCTCATTTTTCCCCTTTTAATACCCCTTTTAAATTTAGAGAAGAAAAAAAAAAATTTTTTTCGTCGCAACAACTATAAAAAATTTTTTAAAACCCAACCCTCACTAAAATCCTTTCATTTTCGAGTAAAAATGATTAAATTATTTTTCCTTGTGAAAAATTATCAACAACCTCATTTAATGTTCAAGGGGAAGAAGCAAACCCCAAAAAAAACCCCGAGAAGGGAGATGACTAACTGAGAACAATTTTCCCTAAAGGTTTTTTTTTTTATTTGTAAAGATTTGTGATGTGAATTAATATAAAATTATTCCCGAAAAGATTCATGAAAAGGGTTTTTCCCCCCTCCCTTTGACCCTCATGGTTTTTAAAAGGCCATTTAAATTTGGGGGAAAAGGGAAACATGTTTTCCATATTGGACAATTGCATAGTATAAGCATTTTTTTCCCTGAGGGCAAAAAACATGTAACCATCTTCTATTTAAAAGGGGAAAAAAACCTTTTTTTTTGAAATTTGAAAGTATTGGGGTTTTTCCCCCAAAAGTACCGACACCCCCAAACCCCAAGGGATCCAAGACGACACAAACTGATTGGCGAAATTTTTTAAAAACTAAACCTTCCAAAAACCCAGTCTTGCCTCTATTCATTTTATTGTACTAAGATAAATAGATAAAGCAATTGAGAAAAGGGAAAAAAAGAAACCTTGAATAAAGAAAATTCTAAAAAGAATAAATTCTGTGACGGGGAAGCATGGGGATGTGATTCCTTTTCTTGCCTATCTAAAATTTTTGTTTTTTTGAAAAATCCTTTGAAATTTTAAAAACTTTATTTAGTAAATTTTCCCCCCTTTTTTTATTCTGCGTAAAGTCGGATATGGTTTTTTTTTTTCTGAAAAATTTTTTGAATGATGATGATCTGAGACCAAATTCGATAGACATTCTGGACTTTTTTCCCCCAACTTTTTCCCAGTAAAATTTTTCTATTCTTATTAGGGGGGTTTTTTTCTGAGACCTTTAGCCGGGGAAAAAAAAACAGGGGGATTAAGTAAGTTTTTCTTCATGACTTGAATAAATATACCATCTAGACAAAATTTTTTAGAGCCAGTATTATGACGTCCGGCCAACGTGATAAAACTTACATCATATAACGGCACTTTTTGGGTGGGCATGGGATTTTTTTCGAGAATCCCCCAAAACTTTAGAAATTCTAAAAAAATGTTAAACCCTGCTTAGTGAGATTTTTAATTCTTTTTCTACCTAACGCGAAATTCGCTTTCCCCGGGGGTTTTGCAAAATTTTTTACGTCTGGTTTTCCCTCATCTTTTTCTGCCCTTTGGGGATTTTTGAAAACTATTTTTGGTTTTCCATTCTAAAACCCCTTAAATAAAAATGAAGTTATCGAAAAACTAATTTCCGAAAACCAAAAACTGATTTGTCTAATAAATTTTCCCCTTTTAACGGCATTTTCCGAAAAAAACCCCCAATGAATCTATTTTCATCTACTATTTTGGGGGATACTTTTCCCTTCTGTCTGGTTCTTTATTTATGCCCTTTCTAGGATCTAAAAAATTTTTGGGAATCACAAGTTCGAGTCATGAGAAACAAATTTTCCCCATATTTCTGTTCACCGCAGTTTGTGTTTCTGTTTTTTTCACTTCAATTCTCGCCTTTGTGGGTTTTTTTTTGGGTTTTTTTTTTCCGCTCTCTTTTCGTCTCTTTTTAAAATTTTTGAGGACGAAATTTTTTTTTTAGGGGGAAGAATTTTTAATCCCTTTTAAATTTTAGATAACGCAAAAATGAAAAAAATTTTCCCTGAAAAATAAAACCAAAATTTAAAAAACTAAAAAATTTTGAAAAAATTTCCAAAATTCTAAAACAACTATACAAAAAGAACAAATTTCTGGGACAACTTACATCTTTTTAAATTTGTTAAAAAATTTTTTATACACTTTAAATTTTTAAAATCCAATATGAAAAATTTTTAAAAAAATTTAAAATTTGATTTAATCTCTTAATTTAAATAATAGAAAAAAAAAATTTAAAGGAAAGGTTAAATAAAAAAAACCCCAAAAATTTTTTTGTGTTCTAAATCCCCAAAAAAACTTTCACCCCCCCCCCCCCAAGTGGGGTTTTTTAAAGAAAAACAAATCTTCTATTTTTTTTACAAAACCCAAATCGATAATAAAACTAAAAACCCTGGGGGTCAAAAATTTTGACCAAGGCCCCCACACAATTTCTGGGGTAACAATTTTTTTTTTTGGGGTTTTCTTGATCAAGCAAGCGGGAAAAAAAAAGGGGGTTTGGGGCGGTTCGCTGTTCGTTCTTGTTCTTTTTTCCTTTCGTTTTTGCAAAAACCAAGGAAATAAATCAACGCCAAAACCCAAAACTTAAAAAAAATTTAAACAATTTTCCTGTACTTTTACATTTATAAACCAAAAAAATTTATGTGAATAAAATCATCAAGCAATCTATCTAGAAAAAAATATAAAATAAACACGTAAATCAAAATTTAATATGAACCCAAAAATTTTTTGGGGAATCCCTTTTTTTTTTAGCCCCCAATAAGTAAAACCCCGGAAAAATTTTTTAACATTTTTGTACCTAATCAAGTCGTGGAAAATTTTTATTCAAAAACTAGTTAAAAACAAAAAAAATTTTAAAAAATTTTTCGGGGGATGTTATGTTTTTTTCCGTGGTTTTTTTAAAACCCATATATTTGGGAAAAAAATAATTTTGGGGGGCCAAGGAAAAAATTTTTTAATAAAAAGGGAATTAAGGGGAATTTTAAAAAAGGGACGAATAAATTAAATAAAAAAAAGGGGCCCCAAAATTTTAAAACTAAATCTTGGGGGATTTTGATTAAAACTTTTAAAAAAAGGTTTTTTGGGGAAAAATTTTTTGGGGTTTAGGGGTTTAAAATTTAAAAATTTTTATAAAATTTAAAATTTTTTAAAATATTGTTTTGTAAACTTAAAGACAAAAATGAAAAATTTTGAATCGGGGGCTAATCTGTAATAACTAAGTTCTGATGAATATTCGAAAATTATGAATTAAATATTTTGGGTTTGGGGAAAAAGGATATTTTGGGGTTTTTTAAATTTTAAAATATTAATTATAAGGTGGGTTTTGAAAAAAAAAAAAAAAAAGGGGGGATAATTTTAAATTGTGAAACTTAAGAGAATAAAATGTAATTTGAATAAAAATGACATATAATTTTAACTTAAAGATTTTCATTTAAAACCTTTGAATTAAAAATTTTTCCATATAAAACCCTAAACTTTTTGATCATGTCATAATTAACCCTAAACTTTTTTAACTTGATAAAAAAAACTTTTTTCCATAATAACCCTTTTAAAAGGGTTCAACCTAATCTGAAATGGTAAATCTGTTAATTCTGAAACCCTAATTAGGGAACTTTCTAAATCGGAAAGTTTCAAAAAAAAAAAGTACTTAAAAAAAGAGTAAACTAAAATAAAATCAAAAAAAAATCTTTTTTAATTCGTCTTCCCTTCCTTTGGGGGAAGAAGGAGAAAATTTCCCGGGTCTTTTTTTTTTGTTTTTTTGCTTGTCCGCTGTGCAAATAAGTAAAAGATATTTTGCCCTTTTTTATAAGGGGGTTTTTTTTCCCTTTTTCTTTCTTTTTTTCATTTTCTTTTTTAGGGCTCCGATACCCGGGTATTTCCCCCCCTGTTTGAACTTGTTGTGATCTTTGGGCTTAAAAATTTTTTTTGAACCCTCTATGATTTTTTTTTCTGAACCTTTTTTTTCCCCCAAATCCCGATTAATCTCTTGTTTTTGAACCCTGAATTTGTTTAATCCCCTTTTTTTTTTTCTGACTGGAACCTTTTTCGAACCTTAAAAACCCCCAAAAAAAGTTGTAAATTTGATTTTATTTTGGTATAAACCTTAACCTGTTTTTAAAACCTTTTTTAACCAATTTTTTGAACCTTTTTTAAAAAAAATTTTTAAAAAAACTATACCACCCTTAAAAAGGAAGTTACTAAAATTTTGGAAGAAAACCTTTTTTAAAAAATATTTTTAAAGAAACAATTTTAATGAAAACCATTTTAAAAAGGGGGGATTTAAAGAACCCCTTTTTAGGGAAATTCCGAAATGAATTATTGCTAAACCTTTTAATAAATTTAAACCCTTTTATAACTCTTTTTGGGGGATTTTAAATAAACCTTTTAATCTGAACTTAAGTTTTTTTTTAAACTTAAAACTTTTAAACCATTTTTAAACCCTTTTTAAACCCTTTTTCTAATTGTTACAGACCTTTTCCTTTTCCCCTGAACCCTTTTAAAAAGCGTTTATTATATAAAATCTACCTTTACCACATCATATCCAGCCAATCACAGGGAGAGGGGGTTTTTTTTTCCCTTATTGATGCAAAACCCATGCATGACCTAGGCAAGATGATGACCTGCCCCTCCCCATTTTTTTTTATGGGAAAAGAAAAATTCTGGGGCCTACTGGGGCCATGGAGGGGCTTTGAACGATTTTATTTTTTTACTGTTTTTTTTGTTTCTTTTTTAATATCTCGGTACTATGGGGGTGCATACACTCTTTTACAAACTGGGAAAAAGGGTCACCTCCCCATTTTGGGTACATGATCACCCCTCATATTAACTTTACTTGAGAGTATCCCCCCTGATTTTTTTATGATTTACTCTTTATGAATTTTCCCGTTACCTTTGGCCGTGGTGGGTTTTTCCTTTTTTTCCCAAACCTGGGTTTTTACATTTTTCCCTTCCATTTCTTTTTTTTTACCCTTTTTCCTTTCCTATTCTTTTACTTTAATTCTTTTTGTAAATCTTATTTATTTGTTTCTGTATTTTCTGTCATTGTTTTTTTTTCATCTAAATTTTCTTTACTGAGCTCTTTTACTCAGCCGCATTTCTTTTTTCCCCGGCAGGTTTTTGGGGACTGGGGGAAAAAAATGAGAGTGGGGGGACCTCGGATTAGAAGGGTTTTAGCTATTCTGGGCAAATTGGATAGAAGATATTTTTTTTAGAATTTTTTTTTTAAAGCTTTCATTTTAACCTGTAGATTCATATTCCCTTTGTAATCCTTTTTGGGGGTTTTTTTAAAAGTAATTATGCTCTGTTTTGATTATATGAATCCATTATGTGAATCTTTACCCTTGTCGGGGTTTTGGGGGTTTTTCATTAAAAATTTTAAACCAGTGACTTTTTACATTGATAAAATTAAATTTTAAATTTAAAAAAGGCTTAAAAATAAAAAACCCGGAAATTTTATTGAATTATCACAAGGAAAAAACATTTAAACTTAAATTTTTATTGATTTTTAATACAAAAATTAACTTACCCTTGATAAATAAAAACCTAAATTTTTCACATTATTCAATTATTCTTCCAAAAAAAAACCCTCTCGTCATCCCTAAAAAACCAAAATTTAACCCTTTGCAACCCCCCGGCCCCGAAGATGTGTTGAGCAAAAATTTCCCTTTTTTTTTTAAAAACCCCAAAAAAACATAAACTTTATTTATTTTCGGACCTTTTTTAAAAAGAATCCCATTTCAAAAAAGATTACAAAAAGACTTTTTAAAAATTTTTTTAAAAAGGGGTAAAATTGGGGGGGGAATTTTCAAAACCCCCCCAAAAAAATTGCCCGGAAAATTTTTCCCTGGGTTTAAATTTTAACCCGATTGAAACTTTTAATGGCCAAAACAATTTGATTTCATTTTTTACAAAAAAAATATCTTCACCCCCAAAAAATTTAAATTTTAAAAAACATCCAAAAACCAAAAAAACAAGAAAATTTTATATTTGCTTCCCCAAAAATTTTCTAAAAGGGCCCTCAAAAATTTTTAAACCAATTATGAAATACACGCTAAAAGGTTAACATAAATGTTGGTGTTTTAAAAATTTTTAATAAACAAAAGCGGAACAAGATTCAATAGCCCAAAAAACAACAAAAAACCAAACCAAAAATAATTTTAAAAGGCCCCCGTTGACCAAAAGCCGACGTACATTGAATCAAGATTGGGTAAAATGCCCCAAAAAGTGTTTACCCCAAAACCTAAAAAAATGAATTAATCTCCCTTTAATTTTGGGGGGGACCCTCCCAAAAATTCCCCAAACCCCAAAAATCTTTTCATAAATCCCCCTTCAAAAAATTTTCATGATTAAAAAGGGGGAAAAAGGCAATGGGGAATTAAAAAACGTTTTTTAAAACCCCCTTTTTTCCGAAAAAAAAAAAATGAACCACCCCCCCCAGGTTTTGAAAACCCTGATAAAAATGAAAAATGGGGTTGGGCCCCTTGCCAAAACCCATTTTTGGAAAAGGAAAGGAAAAAGTCTGATTAAAATTTTAAAAACCACCAAAATTACTATTCTTGGTTTTAAAAACCCAAATGTTTAAACTTTTTTTACCTAACTTTTTTCACCCCTTTTTAATTTTTCAAAACCCCGGAAGGTATTTTAAAAAAACTAAATTTTTTAGTATCCCGGTAGTAAGTTAAATTTTTTAAATATTTTCCCCCTAAAAATTCCAAAACTTCATTAAAATTTCCCAAAAATTTTTTTTTGCCAATTTAAAAATAACGATTTTTTGTTTTAAAATTTTTAAAAATGGGTTTTTTTTTTTAAAACATTTCCCCCCAACTAGCCTAAAAAAGAAAAGAATGATTTTTTTGGAAAAAAAATGTAAAGCCCAAAATTTTTTAAAAACTACCCCATCAAAACACACACTATTCATCATTTTGAGGTCCATTTTAAATTTTGGCCCTTTAAAAATTTTTAAAATTTACCAAAATAATTGGGGGGAAACCAATTAAAAGGAACTAGGTTACTATTAAAATTCCCCGGGGAAACCCGTTAGGGTTTAGCTAAAATTATGGTTTCTTTGGGCACAAAAACCCCCAAATTAAAAAAATTTTTTTTAAAAAAAACCCCCCCGCATTTTTTTGGTCTGAGGTTGGGTTAAATTTTTAAAATTTCGTAGGTTTTATTTTTGTTAACCCCTTTCCATCCCTTTTTTTCTATGTATTATCCCGATACTTGACTTAATTTAAAAAAAACTTCATACCCTTTTTTTTTAAGAAAAAAATTAATTAATTTAAACCCCGGGGGTTTTTTTCCAATTTTTAATTTTTATCCTTAACTCCTGTTTACGAAATTTTTAAAACCCCATTGATTCCGAAAAAACCCGGGTTTTTTGTAGGAACTTTTTTTAAAATTTTTCCTTCGCGTATTTTAAAATTTTACTTTTTTAACGTTTTTTTTAAAAAAATCGGGCCCCGATAAACCTGGGATCCAAAAAATACTTTTTTTTTTTAAAAAAAAAAAGTAAAAAAAAATTATTTCCCCCATAAAATTTTTTCCCCAAAAACCCCCCCCCCCCCCCCCAAAACCCCCCGGTTACTTTTTCCCCTTTTTTTACCAACCATTGGATTTTTTTGCCTTTTTTTTTTGATTTTATTTCTTTTAAACCCAAACAAGTATCACTTTCCTACTACCGTCAAATTTTTTCTTTTTGGCCTCCTTTTTCCCCCAGCAAAAAAAAACAAGAAAGGGAAACCAAATCCTTAAAAAAATTTTTTTTTAAGTTCAATTTAAAATTTTTAAAAAACCTTTTTAGGGTTTTGAAAAAAAAAAATCCCCAATAATTTTGTTTTTTTATTTTCCCTCCAAAAAATCCCCAAAAATTCAAAAATTTAAAAAACCCATTTTAAAAATTTTTAATTTATTTGAATTTTATTATTTTTCCCCCAATTTTTGGTTGGGTTTTAAAAAAAAAAAATTTCTATGTTTTTTAAAAACATTTTCTTTTCCATTCCCAAAAAACCCAATCATAATTTTTATCACATCCCAGAAACCCCCCTATAAAAGGATTTTGGGGGGCCCCTGCAACCCCCAGAAGTAGGTGGGGGGTAATTTTTTTTTGGGGTTGAATAAGGTTTATTAATTTAAAACCAAAAAATATTTTAAAAAAAGTAAATTAAAGGGGCTATCAAAAGCCAATCTGGAAAAAAACCCAAACTTTAAAATTTTTTTTCCCAAATTTTAGAAATTTTTAAAACAAAAGGGGGGGCCTTTAAAAAAAACCCCTTATTTAAAAAAGTTGAATTTTTTTAAAAAAGGGGCAAAAAATATTTTTTAAAAAATTTTTGCTGAATCCGAACTTTAAGGGAAAAAATATAACTGGGGCCATTTTGAAAATGTTATTTAAAGTTTTGGGGGGGAAAAATTTTAAAAAAAAAGGGAAAAAGGGCTTAAATGGGAAAAATAAACGGTTTTAAAAAGTAATTTTTAATTAAGTAAATATAAAATTTTTTTTTTTAATGTTAAAAAAAACTTTTTAATCCAAATTTAGGGGGGAATTCGTATAAACAGTTTTGGGGAAATTTTTTTTAATAAAAAAAAAAAATTTAAAGGTATTTTAAATTAATTTTTTAAAAATATAAATAAGAATTTTAAAATTTTTAAAACTGAAAATGGGAAAAATTTGGGCTTTTAAAAGATAAATTATTTTTGATTTGAACCCTTTTTCCCCAAAAAAAAATAATTCTAGGTTGATAATTTTTACAATTTCCCAAAAACATGAATTATTCCTAACTCTTAAAAAAAATTTTACGTATTTTTCAGGGGCCCCCTTCAAATTTTAAATTTAAAATATTTTTTCGGGAAACTTAATTTGACTTTAAAAAATAAAACTGGGGTACCTTTTAAATAAATTTAAAAAAAAGGAAACTAAAACTAAAGATTTAAAATTTTTTTCCCCCCAAAAAAGGGAAAAATTTTAAATTTCCGGTTGTTCCCAAAAAAACTATTTGCATAAAAAAACATCTTTTTTCTTTTTTACATCAATTTTTTTTAGGGGTTCCCCCTGGGAAAGCCCTTTCCCTATTTTTCCCCTTTTATTATTTTTAAAATTATCTTTTGGTTTTTGACCCCATTTTAAAAGTTTTTTAAAACCTTTTGGGGGGAAAAAGGTAAAGTTTTTTAAAAAGTTTTTTTTCTGTAATCCCTTTTTTTTTAAAGATTTTGGACATAAATTGGTAAAAGATTAATTATAAAAGGGGGGCATTTTTTTTGGATTTCAAGACTCCCTTTTTAATCTCTGCGGACCCAATTTTTGGTTTTGTTTTTAAACTTTAACCCCCTTTTGATAGATACTCCCCACGTTTTTTTGGTTTTATTTTAAAAAAAAAGCATTTTTTTGACTTATGCCTTATAATGTTTGAATTGGTTTTTCATTAAAGAGTCCTAGGGTTTTTGTTCCCGCCGGGGTTTAAACCCTAAACCTACGAGCTTTCCCCAAATTTTTTTTGAAAGTTTTTCGAGTAATCCATTTTACTGTTTTAAAAACGAAATACCAAAATTTTGGTTGGGGCCCCTTACAAGACTTACCCCAAGACCCCCCCCAATTTTTTCTTTTGGGGGTTCTTTGATATTAATAATGATGTTTTTTCTTTAACTCGTGTTGTTTTGTAAAATTTTTTACTTACCCCCTCTTTTTTTACTATTTTTTTTCCAATTATTACATTTGTATTTCTATAAAGAACTTTGTTTCTTTTTCTAAAATCAACCCCTGTGCCCATTCCTGCGCCCCTTTTTTTGGGGGGAAAATTGGGGGGCCTAGCCAAGGGTTAAAAAAAAAATTGGGGTTTTTAAAAAAAAAATAAACCAAAAACCCCCTATATTTATTTGGAGTTACGTTGCGTTTGGTGTTATTGAACAAGTGTTTGGGAAATAAATTAAAAAGGGTTTTAAAAACCCTTTAACTTTTTAATTAAAAAAAATAGGATACCCTTTTAAATCATTTTTTCAATAGGAATTAAATATAAAAAATTTTTAAAACCAACATTTAAATATTCCCCCCCTAACATTTTCCAATGTCCCCCTTTTAAACCATGCCCCCCCAAAAAGGGGGGGCCACTAAAAGAGGTTAAGCCACCGGGGTGGGAAAAAATTACAGGTAGGGGGTTTTGGAAAAAAAACAAGTGCCCCCAAAAAGACCCAATGTTTTAATTACGCCAAATAAAGGCAGCTAACCATTGCACCCAATTGGAAAAACCCCAAGGAACCGGGGGGAATTCAACGGAAAACAAAAAGGGAAGACACTCAATGACGGAAAAAAACAACGTAAAAAAAATTAAAAAACAAGAGTTTTTCCTCAAAATGGGGGTTTAAAATCATTTGGCCCTTTATATCGATTGGGGGAAAAATGGATCTGTGTCACATAAATGGTTTATCACAAAATGAAAATCCGCTTTAAAAGGGGGAAAAAATTTTGGGGGGAATTTAAAATTAGGTAAATTTTAAACCCCCCAGGTTTTGGGAAGAATTCAAAATTTTAAAAAATATTGTCCCCGATAAGAAACCCCCGAAAAAAAAATGATTTAAAATCCCCAAAGGGGGAAAACACCTCGTGAGCATGAAGGCAGACGAACAGAAACTAGAAGATATCCCAGTCGTTCGAGACTTCCCAGAAGTGTTTCCTGACGATTTATCCGGATTACCCCCTTCGCGAGAGGTTGAATTTCGGATAGACTTAATTCCTTGAGCAATGCCGGTTGCGAAGTCTCCCAACCGATTGGCACCTACTGAAATGGAGGAGTTGTCTAATCAGCTAAAGGAACTCCAAGACAAGGGTTTCATTCGACCTAGTTCTTCGCCATGGGGAGCACCAGTATTGTTCGTCAAAAAGAAAGATGGTTCATTGGATGTGCATCGACTATCGGGAGCTGAACAAACTGACCATTAAGAACCGCTACCCTCTCCCAAGAATCGATGAGTTATTTAACCAACTGCAAGGCTCACGGTACTTCTCCAAAATAGATCTTTGTTCCGGCTACCATCAGTTACGAGTACACGAAGATGACATTCCAAAAACCGCGTTCAGAACTCGATACGGTCATTTCGAGTTCACGGTTAGGCCGTTTGGACTAACAAATGCGCCTGCGGTCTTCATGGACTTGATGAATCGAGTTTGTAGGCCATACCTAGATAAATTCGTCATCGTGTTTATTGACGACATCTTGATCTATTCAAAGACCAAAGAGGAGCATGAAACGCACTTGAAGGTAATCCTAGAGCTACTCAAGAAGGAGAAGTTGTACGTCAAACTCTCGAAGTGCGAGTTCTGGCTACAAGAAGTCCAATTCCTCGGACACGTGGTTAACAAAGATGGTATTCATGTGGATCCTAGCAAGATTGAGGCAGTGAAAAATTGGGAAGCTCCTAAGTCCCCGACAGAAGTCCGATCATTTTTAGGTCTGGCAGGTTACTACCGACGTTTCATCGCGAACTTCTCCAAGATTACCAAACCACTTACCTCTCTAACTCAAAAGAACAAGAAATACGAATGGGGCAAAGCACAGGAGAGTGCTTTCCAGACGTTGAAAGATAACCTATGTAATGCACCAATACTAGCCCTACCCGATGGACCCGAAGATTTCGTAGTGTTCTGTGACGCGTCATGTCAAGGTCTTGGGTGCATATTAATGCAAAGAGGTAAGGTGATTGCTTATGCCTCTCGACAACTGAAGGTTCACGAAAAGAATTATACCACCCATGATCTGGAGTTGGGTGCTGTGGTATTCGCTCTCAAGATATGGAGGCATTACTTGTATGGGACGAAAAGTATTATCTATACCGATCACAAGAGTCTTCAACACATCTTCGATCAAAAAGAGTTGAACATGTGCCAAAGAAGGTGGATCGAGCTCTTTAGCGATTATGACTGCGAGATTCGCTATCACCCAGGTAAGGCGAACGTGGTAGCCGATGCTTTGAGCAGGAAGGAAAGACTCAGGCCTAGGAAAATAAAAGCCATGAGTATAACCATACAGTCGGATATCAAAGATAAAATATTAGTAGCTCAGCAAGAAGCGTCTATGAATATGGATGCACCTACAGAGAAGATGCGAGGCTTAGATAAGCAACTAGAGAAAAAGGACGACGGTGGACTGTACTTTGTAGACCGAATTTGGGTACCTTTAACGAGTGATGTGAGGACCCTAGTCATGAATGAAGCACATACAACGAGGTACTCTATTCATCCAGGAGCAGATAAGATGTACTACGACCTTAGAGACTTGTACTGGTGGCCGGGGATGAAGAAGGACATAGCTGTCTACGTTAGCAAGTGTCTGACTTGCTCTAAAGTGAAGGCAGAGCATCAGAGACCATCTGGTTTGTTACAACAACCGGAGATTCCCGAATGGAAGTGGGAAAGGATAACCATGGATTTCATTACAAAGTTTCCTAGAACTAGTAGTGGGTATGATACGATTTGGGTTATCGTAGATAGGTTGACTAAGTCCGTACACTTCTTACCTATCCGAGAAGATTATTCGATGGACAAATTGGCTAGACTTTATATCAAAGAGATAGTGGCGAGACTTGGTGTGCCTATATCAATTATATTTGATCGCGACAGTCGCTTCACGTCAAACTTTTGGAAATTATTGCAAGATTCCTTGGAAACACACTTAGATATGAGTACGGCGTATCACCCACAGACCGATGGCCAAAGCGAGCGTACCATACAGACCCTAGAAGACATGCTCAGGGCGTGTGCCATAGACTTCGGTGGCAGTTGGGATACCCATATTCCATTAGCCGAGTTCTCCTATAACAACAGTTATCATACCAGCATAGATATGGCACCATTCAAGGCACTTTATGGAAGAAAATGTCGTTCGCCTATTGGTTAGGCGGAAGCTGGAGAGAGTCAAATGATAGGGCCTGAGATAGTGTTAGAGACTACTAAGAAGATCATTCAAATTAAGGATAGGCTCAAGGCTGCTCGAGACCGTCAGAAGAGCTATGCCGACAACCGACGGAGACCCTTAGAATTTAGCGTTGGTGATCGTGTTTTACTCAAGGTATCACCTTGGAAGGGTGTTGTATGATTTGGAAAAAAAGGCAAGCTAGCACCTAGATACGTAGGACCTTTTGAGATCACTGAGAGAATCGGTCAAGTGGCTTACCGACTAAAACTACCACAAGAGCTGAGTGGCGTTCATGATACGTTTCACGTGTCGAATCTTAAGAAATGTCTTGTTGATCAGACCTTGCACATACCCTTGGAGGAGATACAGATAGATCCTAAGTTACACTTTGTAGAGAAACCAGTTGAAATTTTGGAACGTGAGGTCAAGAAATGAAAGCGTAGAAAGATACCAATAGTTAAAGTCCGCTGGGACTCGAAGCGTAGACCCGAGTTTACATAGGAGCGTGAGGACGAGATGAAGCGAAAGTACCCTCACCTATTTCCAAATGTATCGGGAAACTCAAACTGAAACCCGGGACGGGTTTCACCTGAGGCTGGGAGACTGTAACAACCAGCAATTTTACAGGTCAATACAATTCATCATTTACTATTCATCGATCACTATTCAAATTTAACTATTCATCATTTTCGAGGTCAATTTGTGATTTTGAGAAACCTTCGAAAAATTTTACTATTCACAAAATACTATTCATTCCCGGAGGGAAATCACTATTCATCCTTTCGTGAACTAGGTTTACGGGCATTCAAAATTCGCGGAACCGTTAGGGTTTAGCTGCGAATTCATGAGATATCATTTAAGGACACATCATATAGACTAGAATGGTCTATATATATTACCAGAACATCATCTGCATTTTAGGTCATGCACGGATATGCATTATTGCAAATTACGTATGGTTATTTATTTAGTTAACGTTACCACTCAGTTTTTACTACTGATATTATACCCGATACTCCTGACTATGATCCTAACTTATTTTC
The DNA here is from genome assembly GCA_021014915.2 of Artemisia tridentata subsp. tridentata. Taxonomy (NCBI): domain Eukaryota; kingdom Viridiplantae; phylum Streptophyta; class Magnoliopsida; order Asterales; family Asteraceae; genus Artemisia; species Artemisia tridentata. Next base: position 255,192,643 of record CP139504.1, on the reverse strand, counting down.
ATATCTATTATAATGATATAAAGATTATATTATTACTTTACCCGGTGTTTTTAAACCAATTGCTATATTTTTCGATAGGAGCCTATAACTCAATCGGTTTACGATAATTTAACCCGATAGTTATTCCGACAACCGATTCTTGACAGGAACATGATTTTATAATTTTTACAACTTCGTCGTATTTTATTTCACTTCGTTAACCTTTATTTCAAGATAACTCGGTACCCGATAACACCTAAAGTATACACTAAACTACTAATATCTTACAAAAGTCACCAACTAATTATTTCATCCATATTTTCATCCAAAACCAACCCCCCCCCCCCCATTTTTCCTTACCAACCATGCCTCATTTATTACCTATGTCCTTTTTGTCTTTGTATTTTATTTCTTAAACCAAGCAAGTATCACATTTCAATAGCTATTCAAGATCAATTTCTCTCTTTTGCTCTCCTTCATCCCACGGCAAGAACAAGAGGAAGACCAAGATCCATATTTTTTTTTTCAAGTTCAAGTGTTATACAAGTCCATTTTATAATCCTTGTTAGGGTTTTGAAATAAAAACTCCAAGGTTATTAGTTCTTTTTCATCCAAAACACTCCAATAATTCAAGTAAGTTCAAGAACCTATTTTTATCATGTTATACTTTCATTTGATCCATGTGGTTATGTATTTTCAAGTTATGTTGGTTTAAAATGCAAGTTACATATGTTTTGATACCATTTTTCTTATAAACCATCTCAAACACTAGATCTATAAGTTTTATCATCATCCTCATGAAACCCACTATAGTTAGTGATGTTTAGGACCCCATGACACCCTAAGAAGGTGTATGGTAGGATTTGTGTATTTGTGGAGTTGATATGAAGTGGTTTGATTAAGTTTAGAACCAAGAAAATGAGTTTTAAACAAAGTAAATAAGGGTCTGATCAAAAACGCCAAGTCTGGAAAACTCAGAAACTTTTGAATTATTTTGGCCTTCATATTTAGAAAGTTCTTTCAAAAACGAAAACGTGGGCGCTTGAATCACTAAAAACCGACTTATAACGAAGGAGATATGAATTTTACAAATTAGGTGACGAAAACTATTTTTCTGAAAAATTGTTTGCTGATATCCGAACTTTAAGGGACGAAACAAGGCGTTAGCCCTGAACTAGGAGAGCCGAGCTACTGAAAACATGTTAGTTCATGTTATGACGAAACCGTGGATATAAAGAACATAGAAAACGGACTTATAATGAGCAAGATACACGCGTTTTAAACCCGACGATACATATATACATTACCAGCACTAAATATGAAATATTTTCTAAGTGTTAAAACTGTCTTTTTAAGTGACCATGTTGAGGGCCATATTACTCACTGATCGAGTCAGTTTTGAGAAATTTTCATCAATCACTAAAATCAAGTATACCTGGCCTAGTTTCTAAATTGACCAACCGTTTGTCAATCGGAAATATAACGAGTAAGATATGACCCTTCCAATTTACCCGAAAACTGCCCAGAAATGGCAGAATTGGCCCGACTAGCTAACTTAACGACTACTTATCTTTATGATCGAGACCTTTCCAGAAAAAAAGTCAGTTCTATGAGTTGTATATATTGTTACAAGTTTTCCAAAAACACTGAGATTGATTCCTAACTCTTAACATACACCATTTTACGACTAGTTTTACGAGGCCATTTGGGCATATTTTCACAAGTTATAAAAAGTATTATTTTGCGGCGAAACTATTATATTTGACTATATAACACCGAATAAGGATCATGGAGTACCGTTTCAACATATTTACATGAAAAGTGTTTTATAACTCAACGAGACGTCAAAGATATATATTTTTCGACGATAAACGGAAATTTCAAATTTCACGAGTGGTATCGATAACATACGTATTTGCATATATTGCATCATATTCATGACTTACATTAGATTACATCATTCATATTATGTTGCGGCTAGGGATCGCGCCTCATTCCAGTATTTCACTGTTGTCATTATTGCTATTGCATCAGGTGAGTTCTCGTAGCCCCACTTTTAACGTCTTTTACCTTGGGGGAAAATGGTACTCAATGCTTTACAAATGTTTTCATGCTGTGAATAACTGTTTTACATGATTTTGGACATATTCGTGTGATGATGCAATTATATGCGGTGACATGTTTGTCTTGTGATTTCATGACTGCGCCACTGTTAACTCTCTGCTGAGAGCCCACAGGTTTTAGGTTCAGTTGGTATAACTGTTAACCCACTTGTTGATAGATCTATCGGGGTAGCTCCCCACGTGATTTGGTTATGTGATTAAGGACACTATAGGATCAGTTGGCGTGACACTATGGTTCCTTGATAATGTGCTTATAATTGGTTTTCATTTCAGGATGTCCTACTTATTGTTCACAACCACTTGGTTTAAACTCTAAACCTACGAGCTTACCAACTTTATGTTGACGTTTTCGAGTATCCTTTTTCAGGTGTTAAGAACGAAGGTACCATAGGAGGTTGAGCATTGGCCCGACTTAGCAAGACTTAGTCAAGACCCTCCCGAGTTATATCTCGTGGAGTTGCATTATGATATTAAATAATGATGTTATGTAACTTGAGACTCGTGTTGTTTTGTATTTTATACTTATCCCTGCTGTGGGAGTTGGTGACTATTGTCGTTTCAATGTATTACATTTAGTAGTTCTCTATTATGACACTTTGTGTTCTTTACTAAGAAGTCATACCCCGTGAATGCCATTCCGCTGCGCCATTTTTGGGGTGTGACACCAAATGGGACAGAATCTTTGCCAAACGTGTCAAAATATTTTTTCTAGTCTTCTAGTTATCAAAACAACTTAACAACAACTCCAAAACTAATCCTAGTTCATCCACCAATTTCTCAACATATCAATAGTGATCTAACACTAAACTTAGCAATATTAAAGAGTCCATTTTTCATGAATGTAATTGATCATCAATCATAGTTAAGATTACAAGTTTCACTAATATATATATATATATATATATATATATATATATATATATATATATATATATATAATATATATATATATATGTGTGTGGTGTGTGTGTGTGTGTGTGTGTGTGTGTGTGTGTGTGTGTGTGTGTGATGTTTATCATCACTTTCTTGTTGAGATTTTTACCAACTAGTTTACTTATGATAAAAACTTGTTCAAAACATAGCAATTAGTTTAGAGATTATTGTGGTTACAAGGTTTTGATTAACATGTACAAAGTGATAAACTAAGTATATATAACTTGAACTAGCATCATGATATGAAAAGTATGAAGTTTTAGCAATGTAAAGTTTACTTACAAAAGGAGATTAGTGTGTTGAGAATGCAATACACTTGATTATCCCAAGATTAGTGTTCCAAAACCCTTATTAGAATACCATAGTAATGCTTGAACTTAACCACAATCAAGCTCTCTTCCTCCTTGCTCCTTAATGTGTGTCGACTTTTATGTGTAGAATGAGTGAGATATATATATATATATATATATATATATTATATATATATATATATATATATATATATATATATATATATATATATGTGTAAATATAGATATATATATATTCTCTCCTTGAACTAGTGTAAAAATGTTGCAAGTTTACCTATTTATACTAGAGGTTTTCAAAGCTTTAATAGTGAGGTAAAAAACCATCATTTGGCTATGTGTTGAGGTTGTGGCCGATTAGGCTAAGGGGGGGGGGGACAAGTCACTTGGTCAAGCCACCAAATGGAGTTACAGCTCCATGTTTTAGGGTAGATGTTGGCTAATTAATGTGGTGTAAATTTTGTATAGTAAATAATTATGGAACAAAGGGGGGGGGGGCACATGTAATATATTTAGAATAAAAGAGTTATTTAGGTACAAAAGTGTATATGTTGTATGTATTGGGTATTAGAAATAAGTATTGGTGGTTGATTTGGTGATTAACTTAAACTATACGTAATTAAACGTAAGAAATAAAGAAATTACTTTAGGTGTAAGGAAATATTTTTGGAACTTTGGTAATCATTTAGGAAGTATAAAAATGCGTTAGAAATAATCGTTAGGAGTTTTGGGTATATCGGGTGTTAAATTTTAAGTTGCGAATAGCGTTTGTTGAATTGACAACCGTAAGTAAATAAAGAAAAGGAAATTGTTTTAGGGTTTAAAATTGTGAACCGGAGTAGGAGCAAGGTACTGGAGCATTGTGGACTAAATATAGCCTAATTCCTAGTGTACTTGAAAGATATTCTAAGTTTCACGTTGGTTCAAGTAAAAAGTTATATGTAAATTGTTCTCAAATATATGTCAAGAAAAGAAATTCGAGTTTGTTGAATAGTATTGACCTGTAATTTAGTGGGTTGTCATAGTCTACCTCCCATAAAAATGAATCTAGTCCTCAAGATTCAGTCAGTGTTGGTCATTGGAGTGTTATCGGTGAAGAGAAACGGATACTTTTGACGGATCTGGTCTTCTCATTCCCAAGTGAACTCAGGACCTCGTTGAGAATTCCAGCGAACTTTGACGATAGGAATTCTACTATGTTTCAATTGCTTGACATCACGATCCATGATTTCTACTGGCTCTTCGATGAAATTAAGCTTGTCATCGAGTTGAATTCCTTCTAACGGAATGATGAGGGATTCGTCGGATAAGAACTTCTTAAGATTAGAAACGTGAAAGGTATTATGCACACTGCTAAGCTCTGGTGGAAGCTCAAGTCTGTATGCCACTGGACCGATTCTAGCTAGAATCTTAAATTGTCCAATATACCTAGGGTTCAATTTTCTGCGTTTTCCGAATCGTATCACACCTTTCCAAGGTGATACCTTCAACATTACCATGTCTCCAACTTTAAATTCTAAGGGCTTCTGCTTTACATCGGCGTAACTCTTTTGACAGTCTTTGGCGGCTTTTAGTCTGTTCCGAATCTGAACAATCTTCTCGTTTGTCTCGAGAATAATTTCTGGATCGGTAAGTTGAGCATCTCTGACTTCGGCCCAACAGACTGGTGATCGGCATTTCCTATCGTAGAGTGCTTCAAATGGTGCAGCCTTTATACTTGTGTGATAACTATTGTTGTAGGAAAACTCAATCAACGGCAAATGAGTATCCCAATTACTACCAAAATCAACCACACAGGCACAGAGCATGTCCTCTAGTGTTTGGATGGTCCTCTCACTCTGACCATCGGTCTGTAGATGATAGGCTGTACTCATATCAAGACGGGTTCCAAAGGCATCATTAAGGGATTCCCAAAATCTTGAAGTGAATCGACTGTGTCGATCTGAAATGATTGAAACTGGTACACCATGTTTCGAGACGATCTCCTGGATGTAAATTCTATTTAACTTATCCATCTTGTAGGTTTCTTTAATGGGCAAGAAATGAGCTGATTTGGTGAGAAGATCGACGATCACCCAAATCGCGTCGTGACTGCTCGGTGTTTTAGGGAGTTTAGTGATTAAGTCCATAGTGATACGCTCCCATTTCCATTGAGGAATCTTTGGTTGCTGTAGTAAACAAGACAGATTTTGGTATTCGGCCTTAACTTTGGAGCAAGTAAGACATTTGCTGGCATAAGTAGCAATGTCGGCCTTCATATTCGGCCACCAATACAGCTTTTTGAGGTCTTGGTACATTTTATCAAAACCCGGGTGTATGGAATATTTGGACTTGTGTGATTCGTGCATGATCAACTCTCGTAGGCCACCAAAATGTGGTATCCAACTCCTATCTTTGAAGCATAACATTCCATCGGATCTTTTTATAAAACCATTCTTACTTTCTAGCATACATGAAGATTCTCCTTAGATAGGTTCTCTGTCTTAAGTGCTTCGGCCTGAGCCTCAATAAATTTGGATGGAAGGGGTGAACTAATGGTCATACCCAATGATCTTACTCTTAAGGGTTTAAGTGTAACACACCCAAATTTTTAAGATAGCAGCGGAAGACTAATTTGGGTATTACCGAGAGGATTGAAGTCAAAATCATAGAAAACGACTCGAAAAAGACGTTTTTAAATAACATAGGTCCACGTTATGAATTCAGTTACAAGAGTTTCATATCAGAGTGATAAAAATCCTTAAAGGAAATATTATTTTAACTGAATTACATATTTTATTTTACACCATAAATAAAGATAGGTTGCAGCCCGCTCCATGCCTTGATTTGCTCTGCTAATTTCCTGAGATAAACATGCTTAAAAGTCAACAAAAATTTTGAGTGAAATCATAGAGTTTGATATTTAATAATCAGTTCGATCACAAGTAGGATTGTATTAGGGATACAATCAGTTTAAAATTTTGATATTGCAGTTCATATATTGCCCTAAGTTTCATGACACGCAAAACGTTAACAAATACCGTAAAAATGGAGGTGATCAACATCAAATCAATGATGGATAATTTGCCCTCGAGTAATAGGTGATTTGCCAATTCCTATTTTTCTCAAATATAGTGCATTACGACTAATACGACTAGCAACTAAGGCATTCCGTCCAGTATTAGTGGAATAGGTTGTCAGCCTCTAATAGATCTATTCACTATATTCGCGTTCACATACTAGTGATTAATGGCTCATGATAAAGGGTCTTGTGGCAATAGGTAACTTAGGCATATATCAAGTCAGGTAAGCATACAGAAAAATACTTGTGATCTGTTTATAGCATGTATCTCCCTCATGGAGTTTAAAGTTGTTAAATAAGTAAAAGTGAGGCTATGACTCACCTTAAATGTTACTGGTGATGGTGAAAGTAAATTCAGGGGTGATTATGTTAACGGCTTCCAAACCAAACCTGGTAAATAAAAATGTCTGAGAAGCTGACCAAATACTAGTGGTGGGTGAAATGAACAATGAATGATGAATAACGATCTGATCGTTGGGTGTGAGTGTGTTATGCTTAAAATGCTTACAATTCAAAAATAATGTTACATATGATACTATTCTGATTCTTATGTCAATTAATCCATAATATTATCTTTTCGAAAGAATGAAATAGTACGTAAAGTTATCTCGTAAAGTTTCTAGTTATAATAAATAACGAAAGTTAAATAATACGTAACTAAAATGTATAAAAATGCATATGACGTGATGAGGTGACGAAGAATGGAAAATGAAATAAGAATGTCAAGTAAAAACAGTTGGTCCTTTCCCTTTTCCAGTTTTTACACTTTTTACCCTAACTGCACTTGCGTCACACCGTTAGTCCTTTGTTAAGTCCAAGTTCCAATTACAGTCCTCTACTTGTCCAAAAATACAAACTAAGCTTGGAATTTAATAACATGTCAATTTATATCCTAAATATTTCGTTTTCACAGTTTCAGTCCTTGTGTTTCTAGGTTTGGCAGTTTCATACCTTCTAGGTGAGTTTGCGTTACATTTTTAGTCCAAATGTGTTAAAAAAAAGTGAGGAAAAAGTGGGAGAATTTTTCTAATGCTTATTTAAGTCCAATACAACTTATTTTAATTGCTTATTCGATCTCTAACTTATTTTTCACGCTGATGGGCCTTTAACGAGCCATAATACTAGCCCAATAACACATTTTAATCTGTGGGTTTTGAAGGGGGGGGGGGTTTGGTATATCAAAAAAGCTTATTTTTATTATCTCATTTCATATATGAAAGTGCCAATAAGCCAGCTTATTTCCACAGCTTCAAATCAGCTTAATGGGCTGTAAAGCCCATGTCGCTAGTTTTTTGTGGGATTTAAAATAGTTTTCTGTGTTTCACTTTGATTATTTTTAAAGGTCAAAATGTGAGTATTGTTGGATGTTGTATAAATAAAAAGTGTAGCTTGTTGTGTCGTTTAATAGGTCATATAAAAATAGAGCGTGGTCGTTAAGTCATTTCGTGAGTTATGGGAGCGTTTTTAAGGTAGCATGGAACGTTTCATTTAACAAAGCACTTAAAATAATCTAAGTGTTTTTCAACTTAGGTTTTCTACGTATGATATTAAAGCTTGTATACGTTTCGAATGATGCATGAAATGAAATGTTAGCGTGAGAGTGGTGTGAGAGGTGACTGCTAGACCTTCCATGATGGAGGTTCGTCACTTCTCGGTGGGTTACACTAAAAGGACATGCACGTAAACGATGTAGTGTATGTATATATATATATATATATATATATATATATATATATATATATATATATTCGTTCGAGTGCAACAAGGAATAATGCATGGAAGTTTCTGTGTACGTGGAGTATGAAAGCATAGGAGTTATTAGATACTTACTACACCTTTTAAAGGTGGTGAAGAGGCAGCGAGATTCGAAGGAACACAAGGAGTAAACAGTCCACTCATTGGAACCCAAACTACGTTTTATACGTATAGCTTTCTTTTACTCGACAAGTATCCTAAGTACCACAAAGAGCTCCTTAACTTTTTGAGGTATCTTTTGAGGTGAAAGGGAGTGGAATGTGAGTAGGGTAGAGTGGGATAGGATGGGGTATAATATAGGAAGAAATTACACACGTTTTGTGACTTTTCTTGACTTTCAACTCAATGATAGGCTGCCACTGTGGATGACCAGGAGTTTAGAGGACATAAGTGATCATTCACTGACAATACAAGATACTAGGAAAGATTTTAGAAGGTAGGTAAACCTATATTTTGTTTTTGGAAAATATATATGTATCGAATACATATTTGAAATGGGTGCAAAATGGATTTAATGAGCAACATACATCCATTGTTGTCCTAAGGGTCTTTTTAACATCACAATACGCTAACATGGTCACTGGGAAGTTATAGGAAAATTCGTGGGTTAAAATGGTTGAGTTTTGTGGCTTTTATGTGTGTCGAATTAGGTAAAATAAGACAATCACTTTGGTCTTAAATATCTAACAATCACGTAGCCTAGTGGGTGGTGAACAAGAATGTGTAAAAATATTCATGGGTTGCGTTTAGTATTCGAGAGAACTAGGTGCGTTTTGGAGGTGGTGTGGAGGTCGAGTTTAATAAATAACAAAAGAAGATGTGGGCTTGAAGTTAGGCTTTGCATTCGTGTAGGGTGATGGGCCGGTAAAAATAGGCAGCCCGTTTGGTTTGGTAATTAATGACACTAATTGTAATTAGTGAAATAATTAACTGTAACTAGTTAAAAATGTAATTAAGTTATATATTTGTTAGTGTTAATTATAATTTGTAGTTTGTGTAAATGGTGATTTTTGGAAATATTAATTCTTGTGAAATGGTTATGTTTCGAAGTACGTGTTGTGAACTAGGGTCGTTATTTGGTAATTGTTGTGATGACGTGACTTAGTGGGAATAATAATAAAAGAAAGTTTTAAATTTCCCCGTAGAAATGGTAATCAATAGATAGTAATTTGAGATTATTATTGATTAACGAGTATGATTACAATGGATTTTTGAAGTATCTTACAGTACTCCCATATCATTCCGAATTCCGTCCCAGAATTCAAGTCTAAGATAGGTAATGAGGGTGGTTTATGAAAATAGGTGTGGATATTTTTCACGAATTTGATATTCGCGTTGCCATGTGTACGCTGGTCCTCTCTTGGAGTTCATCTAACCTTGACAATAGGAATACGGCTCTGCTTAATTCGCTTCACTTCTCTATCCATTATTTCTACAGGTTCCTCTGTCAACACAAGTTTGTCGTCTAGTCTGATCTCTTTCAGCGGGATGACGAGGGTTTCATCCGACAAACATTTCTTAAGCTGTGATACGTGGAATGTAGGGTGTACCCTACTGAGTTCTTCTGGAAGTTCTAATCTATAAGCAACTGGACCAATCCTTTCGAGGATTTTGAAAGGTCCAATGTATCTCGAGTTTAATTTTCCACGCATCCCGAAGCGTATCATTCCCTTCGAGGGAGAAACTTTTAGCATGACTCTGTCACCGACTTCAAATTCCATGGATTTCCTTCTTACATCCGCATAACTCTTTTGTCTGTCGCGAGCAGCTTGTAGGCATTGTCGGATCTTGAATATCTTCTCATTCGTGTCGTGAATCAGTTCGGGTCTGGTAAGTTGAATGTCTCCAACTTCCGTCCAACAAACAGGCGATCTGCACTTTCTTTCATACAGTGCTTCAAAGGGTGCGGCTTTTATGCTGGTGTGGTAGCTATTATTGTAAGAGAATTCAACCAACGGTAAGTGTCTATCCTAACCTTTTTCGAAGTCAATAACACATGCTCGAAGCATATCTTCCAAGGTTTGGATCGTTCTTTCACTTTGTCCATCGGTTTGTGGATGATAAGCGGTGCTCATGTCCAAACGAGTACCGAGAGCTTTCTGTAGAGATTGCCAAAATCCCGAGGTAAATCGGCTCTCTCTATCTGAAATGATGGAGATTGGGACTCCATGTCGGATTATGATTTCCTTGAAGTATAACTGAGCGAGTGTATCCATCTCGTCAGTTTCCTTGATGGGTGAAAAATGGGCAGATTTGGTCAAACGGTCAATGATAACCCAGATAGTGTCTAATCCGGTCGACGTCCTTGGTAATTTGTTAATAAAATCTATAGTGATTCTTTCCCATATCCAGACTGGTAATTCAGGTTCTACAAGTAGTCCTGATGGTTTTTGGCTTTCCGCCTTGACTTTTGAACAAGTCAAACGCTTTCCAACATACGTTGCGATGTCGGCTTTCATGTTCGGCCACCAGTAGATTTGTTTGAGATCTTGGTACATTTTATTGGATCCTGGATGGATGGAATATTTGGACTTGTGAGACTCATGCATGATAAGCTCTCGAATACCTACGTAGAGAGGAATCCAATATCTTTCCTTGAAGCATAACATTCCATCGGCTCTTCTTACGAATCCGTTCTCACTTTCTGGCTTGCCATCAATCTTTTCGTGAGGTCGGTTCTCTTCCTGAAGAGCTTCCGATTGGGCTATGAGAATTTGGGATGGGAGCGTTGAACAAATTGTCATCCCTAACGATCGGACTCTAAGGGGTTTGATCCTTTCCTTTCTTCTTAATGCCTCGGCCACGACATTCGTCTTACCGGGGTGGTATCGAATTTCACAGTCGTAGTCATTGAGTAGTTCTAACCATCGGCGTTATCTCATGTTCAGCTCTTTCTGATCCAGTATGTGTTGAAGACTTTTGTGATCGGTGAAGACCGTGCACTTTGTACCGTATAGGTAATGTCTCCATATCTTAAGAGCGAATACTACTTCTCCTAGTTCTAGATCATGAGTGGTATAGTTTTCCTCATTCTTCTTGAGCTGTCGAGAGGCCTAAGCTATAACTTTGTTTCCCTGCATTAGTACTGCACCTAAACCATGATGAGATGCGTCACAATATACTACAAAGTCGTCGCTTCCATCCGGTAGTGCTAAAATTGGTGCGTCACAGAGTTTTTGCTTTAGGAGTTGGAATGCTGACTCTTGTTTCTCTTCCCAGATGTACTTCTTATTTTTCTGAGTGAGTTCTGTCAAAGGTTTTGCGATTTTGGAAAAAATTTCTATGAACCTTCGGTAGTAACCAGCGAGTCATAGAAATTGTCAAATTTCAGTTAGAGTGGTGGGCGATGCCCAACCTTTAACTGCTTCAATCTTGGCGGGGTCAACGTGGATACCTTGACTATTGATGATGTGGCCTAGGAATTGAACGGTGGAAATCCAAAAATCACATTTGGAAAATTTTGCATACAATTTTTCTTTCTTGAGTAATCCCAAAATGGTTCTCAAGTGTTCCGCATGCTCCTTTTCGTTACGTGAGTAGATTAGAATGTCGTCGATGAATACAATTACGAACTTGTCCAAGTATGGCTTGCATACCTGGTTCATTAGATCCATGAACACTGCTGGTGTGTTGGTAAGACCAAATGGCATTACTCGGAATTCATAATGCCCGTACCGTGTTCGAAAGGCTGTCTTGGGAATGTCTTCTTCTCTGACTCTTAATTGATGATATCCCAATCTCAGATCGATCTTTGAGTAAACACTCGATCCTTGCAGTTGGTCAAATAGATCGTCAATCCTTGGTAATGGATATCAATTTTTCACCGTGAGTTTATTCAACTCCCTATAATCAATACACTTTCGGAATGTTCCATCATTCTTTTTGACAAACAGGACTGGTGCTCCCCAAGGTGATGAGCTTGGTTGGATGAATCCCTTATCTGACAGTTCTTTCAACTGCTCAGATAATTCTTTCATTTCGGAGGGGGCTAATCAATAAGGTGCTTTTGAAACAGGTGCTGCTCCAGGCACTAAATCGATTCGAAATTCTACTTGCCAAGTTGGTGGAACACCTGGTAAGTCTTCAGGGAATACGTCCGAAAATTCATTTACGACTGGCACTTATTCTAGTTGTTTCTCCTTCTCTTTTGATTCACCTTCCGTCACTTGAATCAAAAACACGTGGCATCCTTTGTTTATGTATTTCACCGTCTTGATATACGAGATGATATTGAGTTAGGTTTTATGGTGGTCACAATGGACGATAAGTGTTTCACCGTAGAGAGGAATTTGGACGACTTTCTGGTCACAAATGATTCTGGCATGGTGCTTGGATAACCAATCCATGCCAATGATGACGTCGAAACTTCCAAGTTGGATGGGCATGAGATCAATGGGGAAGGATTTATTTTGAAGGGTTAAGGTACAATTCTTGATCAGGGTATTGGTGCTTAGGAGATTTTCGTATCTCTGCCTGATGTTCGACCTGCATGTCCCCTATGATGTTCTCCAAGGTATTGGCTCTACGGCGTGCAAGCTGAGCTTCCCAAGCCAGGGTCTGTCCCTCTCTTCGCAAGGATATCGCGAAGGAGCGTGTCTCTGATATGTCTAACTGCATCTGTGTCAGGCCCTGCTGTAAGTCTACTCTGCTGGAGATGAGATTATGTAGTGTGTCACTGATCGTCCCTGGGAGGTCCAATGATGAATGGTCAATCATATGGAGGAGTGAGTCAATCTGCTCCTCGTGGCTCTCTAGACGCGTCACTACTGTAGATGGTGTGAGGGTGTGAGTAACAACCACCCTGAAGTCCTCTCTAGTCTCAAGGATCTGAGCTGGGGGAGTAAAACTAGGGGGATAAGGTAATGATGGTGAGGATGGATGTATGGGGTCTGAAATACGAGGCCAACTCGATGAAGGTATGTCCTCCGGAGGAATCGGGTCCCGCTGATGGGGTGGAAATGGATATGTCTGAGTACATAGGTCAAGTAGGAGGTCAGGTGGTAAAGGTGGTGAGACATGATGGGACTCTGGTGGCGTATCCTCTGCAGGGAGCCATTGCTGACTTTCCATATACGCGTCATCAATAGGTGGAATGTAGAAAGGGGCATATGAATCAAAAACAAAATGTGGTGGTAGTATAGGCGTTGGTACAGCTAGCACATGTGGGTTGTCAAATACAGGTGTGGCGGCGGCTTCACCCTCCTCGAAGGGCTTCGTCTCGTCAGGTACGGCATCGGTTGCTAAAGTAGGAGGGAATAGAGGTGATGTAACTGATGCTAATGAACCCTCGGAATCTGAATCCGATGATACACTAAAAGGCGTGACGAATGACATGGTACTGTAATAACCCGTAAATAGTAAAAGTAAGTAATCACTAACATCAAGGGTGTAAACGTAAGCATGAAATAATCTAGTTGTGCAGGGTAACTATCAGCATGTAAAGACTTGTGTAAAATAATCCTGGTGAATAATGTACTGAGCGCGGTAGCAAGCAGGCACGGAGGGCTTAAAATAGTACGGTGTAAAATTAATTCATTTGAAAGTGTAGTTATAGTCCAATGTTTGAAAACATTTGGTTCTCTATAAACAAGGCTTTGATGCCAATCTGTAACACCCCCAAATTTTTAAGATAGCAGCGGAAGACTAATTGGGGTATTACCGAGAGGATCGAAGTCAAAATCATAGAAAACGACTCGAAAGAGACGTTTTTAAATAACATAGGTCCACGTTATGAATTCAGTTACAAGAGTTTCATATCAGAGTGATAAAAATCCTTAAAGGAAATATTATTTTAACTGAATTACATAATTTATTTTACACCATAAATAAAGATAGGTTGCAGCCCGCTCCATGCCTTGATTTGCTCTGCTAATTTCCTGAGATAAACATGCTTAAAAGTCAACAAAAATGTTGAGTGAAATCATAGAGTTTGATATTTAATAATCAGTTCGATTCACAAGTAGGATTGTATTGGGGATACAATCAGTTTAAAAAGTTGATATTGCAGTTCACATATTGCCCAAAGTCTCAAGACACGCAAAATGTTAACAAATACCGTAAAAACGGAGGTGATCAATATCAAATCAATGATGGATAATTTGACCTCGAGTAATAGGTGATTTGCCAATTCCTATTTTTCTCAAATATAGTGCATTACGAATAATACGACTAGCAACTAAGGCATTCCGTCCAGTATTAGTGGAATAGGTTGTCAGCCTCTAATAAATCTATTCACTATATTCGCATTCACATACTAGTGATTAATGGCTCATGATAAAAGGTCTTGTGGCAATAGGTAACTTAGGCATATATCAAGTCAGGTAAGCATGCAGAAAAATACTTGTGATCTGTTTATAGCATGTATCTCCCTCACGGAGTTTAAAGTTGTTAAATAAGTAAAAGTGAGGCTATGACTCACCTTAAATGCTACTGGTGATGGTGAAAGTAAATTCAGGGGTGATTATGTTAACGGCTTCCAAACCAAATCTGGTAAATACAAATGTCTGAGAAGCTGACCAAATACTAGTGGTGGGTGAAATGAACAATGAATGATGAATAACGATCTGATCGTTGGGTGTGAGTGTGTTATGTTTAAAATGCTTACAATTCAAAAATAATGTTACATATGATACTATTCTGATTCTTATGTCAATTAATCCATAATATTATATTTTCGAAAGAATGAAATAGTACGTAAAGTTATCTCGTAAAGTTTCTAGTTATAATAAATAACGAAAATTAAATAATACGTAACTAAAATGTATAAAAATGCATATGACGTGATAAGGTGACGAAAAATGGAAAATGAAATAGGAATGTCAAGTAAAAACAGTTGGTCCTTGTCTTTTTCCAGTTTTTACACTTTTTACCCTAACTGCACTTGCGTCACACCGTTAGTCCTTTGTTAAGTCCAAGTTCCAATTACAGTCCTCTACTTGTCCAAAAATACAAACTAAGCTTGGAATTTAATAACATGTCAATTTATATCCTAAATATTCCGTTTTCACAGTTTCAGTCCTTGTGTTTCTAGGTTTGGCAGTTTCATACCTTCTAGGTGAGTTTGCGTTACATTTTTAGTCCAAATGTGTTAAAAAAAAGTGAGGAAAAAGTGGGTGAATTTTTCTAATGCATATTTAAGTCCAATACAACTTATTTTAATTGCTTATTCGATCTCTAACTTATTTTTCACGCTGATGGGCCTTTAACGAGCCATAATACTAGCCCAATAACACATTTTAATCCGTGGGTTTTGAGGGGGGTTTGGTATATCAAAAATGCTTATTTTTATTATCTCATTTCATATATGAAAGTGCCAATATGCCAGCTTATTTCCACAGCTTAAAATCTGCTTAATGGGTTGTAAAGCCCATGTCGCTAGTTTTTGCTTGTTTTCAAAACAGTTTTCTATGTTTCACTTTGATTATTTTTAAAGGTCGAAATGTGAGTATTGTTGGATGTTGTATAAATAAAAAGTGTAGCATGTTGTGTCGTTTAATAGGTCATATAAAAATAGAGCGTGGTCGTTAAGTCATTTCGTGAGTTATGGGAGCATTTTTAAGGTAGCATGGAACGTTTCATTTAACAAAGCACTTAAAATAATCTAAGTGATTTTCAACTTAGGTTTCCTACGTATGATATTAAAGCTTGTATACGTTTCGAATGATGCATGAAATGAAATGTTAGCGTGAGAGTGGTGTGAGAGGTGACTGCTAGACCTTCCATGATGGAGGTTCGTCACTTCTCGATGGGTTACACTAAAAGGACATGCACGTAAACGATGTTAGATACTTACTACACATTTTAAAGAGTGCAACAAGGAATGATGCATGGAAGTTTCTGTATACGTGGAGTATGAAAGCAAAGGAGTTATTAGATACTTACTACACATTTTAAAGGTGGTGAAGAGGCAGCGAGATTCGAAGGAACACAAGGAGTAAACAGTCCACTCATTGGAACCCAAAATACGTTTTATACGTATAGCTTTCTTTTACTCGACAAGTATCCTAAATACCACAAAGAGCTCCTAAACTTTTTGAGGTATCTTTTGAGGTGAAAGGGAGTGGAATGTGAGTACGGTAGAGTGGGATAGGATGGGCTGTAATATAGGAAGAAATTACACATGTTTTGTGACTTTTCTTGACTTTCAACTCAATGATAGGCTGCCACTGTGGATGACCAGGAGTTAAGAGGACATAAGTGATCATTCACTGACAATACAAGATACTAGGAAAGATTTTAGAAGGTAGGTAACACTATATTTTGTTTTGGAATATATATATGTATTGAATACATATTTGAAAAGGGTGCAAAATGGATTTAATGAGCAACATACATCCATTGTTGTCCTAAGGGTCTTTTTAACATCACAATACGCTAACATGGTCTCTGGGAAGTTATAGGAAAATTCGTGGGTTAAAATGGTTGAGTTTTTTGGCTTTTATGTGTGTCGAATTAGGTAAAATAGGACAATCACTTTGGTCTTAAATATCTAACCAAAACTCGACATTTATTCCGGAAAATTGGCACATACATAGCCTAGTGGGTGGTGAAGAAGAGTGTGTAAAAATATTAATGGGTTGCGTTTAGTATTCGAGAGAATGAGGTGCGTTTTGGAGGTGGTGTGGAGGTCGAGTTCAATGAAATAACAAAAGAATATGTGGGCTTGAAGTTGGGCTTTGCATTCGTGTAGGGTGATGGGCTGGTAAAAATAGGCAGCCCGTTTGGTTTGGTAATTAATGACACTAATTGTAATTAGTGAAATAATTAAATGTAATTAGTGTAAAAATGTAATTAAGTTATATATTTGTTAGCGTTAATTATAATTTGTAGTTTGTGTAAATGGTGACTTTTGGAAATATTAATTCTTGTGAAATGGTCACGTTTCGAAGTACGTTTTGTGAACTAGGGTCGTTATTTGGTAATTGTTGTGATGACGTGACTTGGTGGGAATAATAATAAAAGAAAATTTTAAATTTCCCCGTAGAAATGGTAATCAATAGACAGTAATTTGAGATTATTAATTATTAACGAGTATGATTACAATGTTTTTTTGCAGTATCTTACATTAAGTCGCTCTTTCCTGCTAAGGGCATCTGCTACTACATTCGCTTTGCCAAGACGATATCAGAGCTCGCAATCGTAATCGCTGAGTAGTTCTAGCCAACGACATTGTCCTCATATTAAGCTCTTTCTGGTCTAAGATATGTTGAAGACTTTTGTGGTCGGTGTACACTGTACACTTAGTACCGTAGAGGTAATGTCTCCAAATCTTTAGCGCAAAGACAACTGCTCCTAACTCCAAGTCATGAGTGGTGTAATTCTTCTCATGAACTTTAAGTTGTCGAGAAGTTTAAGCTATAACCTTTTCCTTCTGCATTAACACAACTCCAGGTCCTTTATGCGATGCGTCACAATAAACTACAAAATTTTCCATTCCTTCGGGTAATGCCAAAATTGGCGCACTGCAAAGTTTTTGCTTCAACAATTGAAAGTCGGATTCTTGTTTCTCTCCCCATTCGTACTTCTGATTCTTCTGCGTTAGCTTGGTTAAAGGCTTCGCTATCTTAGAGAAACCCTCAATGCATCTTCTGTAATACCTGGCAAGACCTAGAAATTGTCGAATCTCTGTGGGGCTCTTAGGAATTTCCCAATCTTTAATAGCGTCGATCTTAGCTGGGTCAACATGCAATCCCTGGCTGTCAATTACGTACCCAAGAAATTGTACTCTTTGGATCCAAAAATCACACTTAGAAAACTTAGCGTACAACTTCTCGTTCTTGAGTAATTCTAAGATCGTCTTGAGATGTTCTTCGTCATCTTCTTTGCTTTTAGAGTAGATTAGAATATCATCAATGAACACAATTACAAATTTGTCCAGGTACGGTTTGCACTCACGATTCATGAGATCCATAAATACCGCCGGTGCATTAATTAATCCAAATGGCATCACTTGAAACTCGTAATGACCATAACGAGTCCTAAAGGCCGTTTTCGGGATATCTTCTTCCCGGACATTAAGTTGATGATAACCCGATCTCAAATCGATCTTCGAGTAAAAACTGGAACCTTGCAACTGATCGAACAAATCATCGATTCTTGGGAGTGGGTAACGGTTCTTCACTGTTAACTTGTTCAGTTCGCGATAATCTATGCACATTCGGAATGATCCATCCTTCTTCTTTACGAACAAGACCGGAGCTCCCCAAGGCGAGGAACTTGGTCTAATGAATCCCTTGTCTAGCAGTTCTTGCAACTGATTAGACAATTCTTGCAACTCTGATGGTGCTAGTTGGTCGGGTGCTCTTGCTACTGGTGCCGCTCCTGGCACCAAATCTATCTGGAACTCTACTTGACGGGTAGGCGGTAGTCGAAGCAAGTCTTCGGGAAAAACTTTCAAAAAATCTCGAACAATCGGTACGTCTTCCAAACATTTCTCATCCGACTTCTTTTCGGTTATGTGTGCTAGAAAAGCATGACATCCCTTCTTTATATACTTTTCGGTCTTGATACACGATATGATGTTTAATCGAGTTCCGCTTCGTTCACCACGGATAATCAAGGTTTCACCATTAAAAGGGAGATGAACAACCATTTTGTCGCAAATGATCCTGGCATGGTGTTTAGATAACCAATCCATACCAATTATGACGTCAAAACTACCGAGTTCGATAGGCATAAAATCGATGTTAAATGGATGGTTTAGGAAGTTAAAGGTGCAGCCGCAGATTATGGTGTCGGAGCCAACTAAGTTACCATTTGCTAATTCAATGTTGTAGGCGGTGTCTAAGGTGGTCGGTGGGATGTTAGTAAAGGAGCAAAAGTAGTAGACACAAAACTTTTATCGGCACTCGAATCAAATAAAACTGAAGCATAACGACCATTGAGAAGAAACGTACCTGTGACTACGTTCGTGTCCTCCATAGCTTCTCTTTTTTTGAGATTGTAGACTCTTCCCCGAGCTCCATTATTCTGAGTTCCCGTTCCCTGATTCTTCTCCTTTGGGCATTGATTCTTGAAATGTCCTGTTTTGCCACATCCGAAACATGTTCCGGGAACCCTTTGATTTGTTGCAGAAGTAGGAGACCTGCAGTCTTTGGTTAAGTGCCCAATTTTATTACAATTGCCGCATGGAGTAGGGCAACATCGATGATTGTGGTGACGTTGGCACTTGTCACACTTTGGAAGAGTTCCTTCATAACCTTTCTTTTTAGTCGGGCCCGCTACATAAGCCTTAACGACTTCTTGTCTTTTATTGGGTTGTTGAGCAGCATTTCCTCCCTGAGTAATGTCCCATTTTCTCTTGTTGTTTTTACTATTGTTGTAGCGGTTGTTGTTGTTGTTGTTGTTGTTGTTGTTATTGTTGTGGTTACCATTATTGCCATCTCGAGAAGCCTTTGTTCGAAAAATTTGATCCATTAAATTGTGAGACATTCGGATTGTCTCATCCAGAGTACTTGGCTTAGAAGATGTGACTTTTCCTTGAATGCTAGATGGAAGTCCCCAAATGTACCTTTCAATCTTTTTCCGCGTAGTCGAATCCATCTCAGGACAGAGAGTAGCCAATTCATGATATAGCTTAGTATACGCTGCAATATCATATCCTTTCACTGCTAAGTTCCAAAATTCAACTTCCAACTTTTGAACCTCATTCCTCGGACAATACTCCGCTGTTACCATTTCCTTGAATTCAGCCCATGGTAATTCAAAAGCAGCATCAATTCCCACTGATTAGGCATAAGCATTCCACCATGATAAGGCACCATCCAACAAGGTACCTGTAGCATATTTGACCTTACAGTTCTCCGCGCAGTTGCACATGCGGAAAACTAATTCCAACTTCTCGAACCATCGTACCAAACCGACAACTCCTTCCGCGCCACTGAAAGTCTGCGGCTGGCAACCCGAAAATTCCTTGTAAGTACATCCACAGGTCGTGGTCTCAACTCTAGCTGCCATTCCACTGGCTTCTCCGCCGTTACCATTGTTGCGTTGGGTCTCTTATGCAGTCATAGCAGCAGCAACCTGTGCCGTGACCCGTTGGGCAATGAGTCGATCGATATCAGCTGTACTCATGCTTTGTTTCTTTGGTGGCATTGCTTTTCTAATCACGAGAAACAACAATAATTAGGATCCATATGTAACAAAGGTCATCAAAAGTATATATACAACCATGACATGTGAAAATCACAACAAGATCAACCACAACAATATAGGAACAAATTATGACAAAAATAAATCATGATAGAAATATGATGTGATAAGGATCATTCATAATAAATCACAATAACCATAATATATTTTCACCATGAGTAGATACAACCACAAAAGGATAAAAATACATCACGACAAGGATAAATCATGATAAGAATATGGCGTGATAAGGATCAACCACAATAAGAATAAATCATGTCAACCATAATATAATCACAACATGAGTAGATACAATCACAACATGCATGAATACAAAATGAAAAGTCTCGGTTCACATCGACCGATATTATATCATAGCTTAACCATACAATACATCCCAAAATAACTTGCTACATTGTTGTACAACTAACAAAAGATCACAAGCGTCATTACTAATGCCACACACCCCGTGGCTAGGATATAAATACAAAAGATATCTATGATACAAATCTAGCCTAGGCACTGCCTGATGCACCACTGAGACAGCGCTGGAGATCCCTGATCTGATCGAGGAGACTAGCAATCAATGCATCCTGGTCACGTCGTCGCGCCTGCTCATCCTCCACGAAATGCTCAAGTGTGGCAATTCGGGAGTGTGCAATGATTTGATGCTCTAGCTGAGTCTCTATAGTCTCAATGCGCTCTAGGGGAAGCTCATCGAGATGATCAAATGCTCGGCCAATACGGTCCTCATGACGGACCATCCTAGTGATCAGAAGTGGAATAGTATGATGGATCGGCTCGCCGGTGACCGGTAGAACTCGTGCGGCAGCCATGGCAGAACTCTCTCCTAACTCAAAGGTACTAGGAGTGCCCTCATCGTATCTCCATGATTTGAGAGTAGGGGGAATGAATGACCGCCTGCGGGCGTTAACCCGTCTATGAACCCCGGGTCGAGTAGAGACCTCCGCAACAGCCATAACATAGGGATCAGAAAGTGAAGGTGCCATGGTAAAAGCCCTCTTACGAGGCGGTAGCAAAGTATCGGAAACATCTTTGGGTGATGGTGGTAGTGGGACTGTGGTAGTCTGGTGGTAAGTAAATGATGGTGGTGGTGGTAGAGAAGATGGGATATGAGATAGAGTAGTAGGTGCTGGTACATGGCTGGGTCGAGATCGTACCTTTTTCCTAGCGGTACGAAGCATGATAGGGCCAGTCTCATGTTGCCGATAGCGGCGACCAATGGGTATCTGATCCGGCTGTACTACAAGAATACGCCTAGCACGGCGTACCGGAGGTGAAACTGGTGGTGATGGTACAGGTGGTGTAGATATGGTCTGAGCATCCTCAAATGGCTCAGTCTCAGCAGAGGCATCGCTGGAGGGTACATGAACTGGAATGGATGGTATGATCGAAATAGTGGATGATAATGAATCTTCCATATCTGAATCCGAGTCGAGGATAATAGGATGGGTAGGTGAAGACATATCGCTGTAAACCAGGTCAATATAAATATATATAAGTACAAGTACTCATATAAAATAAGTAAATAAAAACATGTATCGTAATCGTATGCACATCATGATGCTGTGAAGTGTCGTGACCTAGTGGTTATAGTTTAGGGTCAGTGATGCATCCTAGTTCTCTATAACCTGGGCCCTGGTACCAATCTGTCACACCCCCAAAATCTGGATTGTAGCATAATGGAATTCCGAGGGCGTAATGTTCATGGATAACAAAGTACAAGGAATAAAGAACGACCTCTAAGTGAGTCATTTCAAAACAAGCATTTGATTTAGAAATAACATTTTACAAAACATAAATATCAGAGTTCACCATCAAAATGTAAGATTTAAATACATAACCAAACGCTAAATAACGCAAGAAAATCTTCATCATGATGTGCTTCCAAAATTTGACTCTAAAGTGCTCCATATATAGATGGTTGTCATCACCTAATTACCTGAGAATACGCGCTAAAAGGGTCAATATAATGTTGGTGAGATCATAGGTTTAAGTAAACAGTAATGCGGACCACAAGATTTCAATAGCAAGACAATTACAACAAATATAACGTCATAACCAAAAATAATGTACAGTGCCTAAGCTCATGACCATTAAGCTCGACATACTGGTATGCAATCTAGCATAATAATAATAATGCCCCAAATAAGTGTTTGCCAGACACTCGGAAATAATCCGAATGATATGCGTCTGTTTGACAGGTTGGCGCGACCAACTCGGACGGGATGTCAACCTAAATAGATCTATTCATAACATCCACGCTTACAAGTAATTAACGGTTCATGATTCAAGGGGACTTAAATGGCAATGCGGTAACATAGGCAAAGTAACCGTTTTTAATACTTGTATCCGAAAAATAAGCAATGTATTCCCACCCCGAGGGTTTAGAAATCATGTATAAACAATGTAAACATCGGGGCTATCAAACTCACCTTAGCAAAAGCAAATCCCGATTGGTAAATTGGTAAACGGTAAATGAAGTCCGATAACTCTAATCGCGACCTAAATAATACATATGTCTTAGGTTCAAAAACAAGGTCATGCACGCAAGTTCATACGCTAATTTACCACTTGTACATGTTGTATTATTTATCGTCAAAAATGTAATTGCGTCAATGTGATCTTTTATTTAGAAAATCACCCTTTTTAGAAACGTAACTTGTTAATCTCGTGATCAATCTTTAGTCGTCTTGTTAATAGATATTTTGAAAATCTCTAACGCGCCTAATAAGCAAACATTATGTTCTACCATTTTCGTTTACGTCATTTTATCCAAAATACACCCTAAAGTGTCAAAAATCCATTTTACACATTTCCATCAGCTTTTTCTAATAGCAAAAATAAGTTGTCAAACCTATATGTCGTCGTAATCTTCTTTTAGGACATAACTTTCTCGTCGTAGCTCCGTTTCTTAAGTTTTACATATCCCCGCGAAGGTATTTAAGTATACTAATATGTTTTAAGTGTCCCGGCTAGTCAAGTTAACTTTTAACATCAGTTTTCACCACTCAAAAATTCCTAACAGCTTCTATAATTCTCAGAAAATTTAGTTTTCGCCACATAACTTAAAACTAACGTATCCTTTTCGTTATAATCCCGTTATAACTCATTCAAGCGGCTACGTTTACTTTATAAAGTCTATTTTCTATATTTCTAGCCTAATCTTGCTACTAAGCTACTGAGTTTTCTGGGAAAAGCCAAATAGGACAGATTCTTTGCCAAAAGTGTCAAAATATTTTTTCTAGTCTTCTAGTTATCAAAACCACTTAACAACAACTCCAAAACTAATCCTAGTTCATCCACCAATTTCTCAACATAACAATAGTGATCTAACACTAAACTTAGCAATATTAAAGAGTCCATTTTTCATGAATGTAATTGATCATCAATCATAGTTAAGATTACAGGTTTCACTAATATATATATATATATATATATATATATATATATATTATTGATGTGATATATGTAGTGTGTGTGTGTGTGTGATGTTTATCATCACTTTCTTGTTGAGATTTTTACCAAGTAGTTTACTTATGATAAAAACTTGTTTAAAACATAGCCATTAGTTTAGAGATTATTGTGGTTACAAGGTTTTGATTAACTTGAACTAGCATCCTGATATGAAAATTATGAAGTTTTAGCAATGTAAAGTTTACTTACAAAAGGAGATTAGTGTGTTGAGAATACAATACACTTGATTATCCCAAGATTAGTGTTCCAAAACCCATATTAGAATACCCTAATGATGCTTGAACTTAACCACAATCAAGCCCTCTTCCTCCTTGCTCCTTAATGTGCGTCAACTTTTATGTGTAGAATGATTGAGATATATTTTTTTTCTCTCCTTGAACTAGTGTAAAAATGTTGCAAGTTTACCTATTAATACTAGAGGTTTTCAAAGCTTTAATAGTGAGGTTAAAACCATCATTTGGCTATGTGTTGAGGTTGTGGCCGATTGGGGATGGGGGGAGTGACAAGTCACTTGGTCAAGCCACCAAATGGAGTTACAACTCCATTGTTGATATAAATAAAGCCTAAAAACATTATTAATACTTCTTGATATCTCTATGTTTGAAAATCACAAAATGTAAACTCATTAAACATAAACTTATTAAATAAATAAGTATTTAGTTGTAAATATTCATTTCTACAACTCAATCACTTAAGGTATGAATAAACAAATGCCTAATGCATTATATGATCAAAGGAACATTTTCTTAATCACTTGATTTTTTATAAAATGACACAAACATTTTATATCTTTTAGAAAATCATTTTTGGTATTAAATAAAAATCTTTAACCCATTATAAATTTATGAATTCAAATTTTCAACCAAAAATGGCAAAAATGTTCCAGAAAAACCTTCCTCACAAAAAGACAAATCTGAGCAACGTTCAGATGGGCGGCCGCCTTAATTTTACTAGGCGGTCCCCTTAATTTTAAGGGGGTCGGCCACCTATTTAAGGGGACCGCCCTGCTCCTCTAGCTCCTCATATTTGCCTATAAATACTGGTTCATCTCTGGACTTTTTCCTCACCTTTTGCACCCCAAACCTTCTGTTCTAAATCTCTTCTTATCCTTCCAAATCCTTTCTAAATCCTTTGATCATATATTATTAAGCATTGGTTTCCAAGTGATCCAAGCTTCTACCATTCAAGTGCAAAAGAAGAATACTACCTTCAACAACTAGAGAAGAAGTATTGCAACTTAGTATCATCTTGCTACCTAAGTTGTTTGTATAATCATTCATTCATTTTTGTATAAGTTGTGTATATTTGTTAGATAGGTGTGAGCATAATTGCTTAGGCTAGATTACTGTGTAAGTAGTGAAGTTGTGAAGAAGTTAAGGTGTGTAAGTAGTGAAGGTAGTGAAGAAGTAGAAGAGTACATAAGTAGTAGCTGTAGGTTGTGAAGCCAGTGTGAAGAAGTTGTGAAGAAGTCGGAGTGTGAAAGTGAAGCCATTGTGATATTAAAGTTGTGAAGAAGTCGTGAAGAAGTTGTGAAGAAGTCGTGAAGCCGTTGTGAATAATTTGTGAAGAAGTCGTGAAGAAGTGTGAAGAAGTCGTGAAGCCGTTGTGAATAAGTTGTGAACAAGTTGTGTAGAATTTGTGAGATTGGTTCTAGCTACGATTAGAACCCGGCGTCTAGCTTTGTGTCGTTAAACCGGTGTAAGCAAAAGTTGTGTAAGGTTTTCTCCGCCATAAGGGAGCTTGTTGACATAGTGAAGAAACCTCTCGAGTTAGGTGCTCGGGGAGTGGAGTAGGGCAAGGAAGGTGTCCTTGTAGCCGAACCACTATAAATCTTTTGTCTCGCGGTTAGATCTTTCCATCTCTTTCTTTCATTTCATTTCATTTCTTTACTTGCATTGTTTATTTAGATTTACTTATATTTGTTCATATTGTTCAAGAGTTGAGTTCACATAAATTCGAATCTAAGTTTTTAAAAGTAAACAAAGTTTTCAAAATAAAATTAAAAAGACGTAAAACTATTCAACCCCCCCTTCTAGTTTTCCACAATTGGTATCAAGAGCCACGTCAAACAAGATTTTTAAAATAAATTGTATTTTAAAACTTGAATCGATCTATGTGAATCGAAAAATATTTAGAAGGGCAATCTATGCAAAGACCACCGCTATTTGAAAGTGATGGTTTTCTTTATTGGAAAAATAGATTCGAAACTTATGTGAATCAAAAGATCTTGATCTTTGGCATGTTATTACCTATGGTGATTTCCCCCTATTCAAAATAATCCTTTAACTAAAAGAGATGAAATTGTACCTTTTGAAAAATAAAATGATGATTTGAAAAAGAAACTAGCTAAAAATAATGAGGCAAAAATGGTTATTTATAATGCGTTACCACGTAAAGAATACGAAAGGATCTTTATGTGTGAAACCACAAAAGAAATTTGGAACTCCTTACTAATAACTCACCAAGGTAATAGTCAAGTCAAAGATAATAAAATAGATCTTCTTGTTCAACAATATGAACAATTTACGATTCCGAAAGAGGAATCAATAGATAATGCTTTTGCTAGGTTTAACACTATCATCACAAGTTTAAAAGCACTTGATGAGAGTTTTTCTAGTAAGAATTTTGTTAGGAAATTTCTTAGGGCTCTTCATCCAAAATGGTGGGCTAAAGTTACGGCGATTGAAGAATCGAAGAACTTGTCAACTCTTCAACTTGACGAGTTGATCGGCAACTTGAAAGTCTACGAAGCAATAATAAAGAAAGACTCCGAGATGGTCAAAGGAAAAAGAGAGCAAAGCAAGTCAATTGCATTGAAAGCTAGGAAGGAATTTAGTGAAGAGGATAGCTCAACCTCCAAAGTGATGACGAAGAATATGCAATGGCCGTAAGAGAGTTCAAGAAATTTCTAAAGAGACGAGGAAGATTCACAAGACAACCACGAGATGAAAGAAGATCGCTTCAAAGGAATGATAACTACGGGAAAAGAAAGTGCTTTAGATGTGGAAGCCCAAACCATCTCATTGGCAAATGTCCAAAGCCACCGGGTTATGGTTACCAAAGCGCCTTTGTTAGTGGAGCATGGAGTGATAGCGACAAAGACGAAGCGGACAAAGCAAACGACGAAAAATGTCTTATGGCAAAGACATCAAATGAGATAATTTCCGAAACCGAATACTTTAGTGACAAAAATCAATCATTAGACGAAAAAGACCTAGATAATGAATATAATAGGTTATGCAAATTAGGTCAAAAAGTCATGGCTAAAAATAAATCACTAAAACATATTAATAATCGATTAGAAAATGAAGTACTCGAATTAAAAATTCAACTACAGCATTTAGAAAAAGGAAAAGAAGTTTTTATAGAATGTAAAACATGTCTAGAGGTCAAAAATGAAAACGAAAAACTTAAAGATGAAATTTCCAAACTTGACAAGTTTAAAAATAGTAGTAACTCACTTAAGAAAATAATAAGTGTTCAAGGAACTTCGGGAGATAAAACCGGTCTAGGATTCAACTTAAATAATGTTTCAACTAGTGAAAATAAAAATGTAAAGTTTGAATGTCAATCTAGTAAACAAAAACCATTAGAGTCAAAAACTAAGTATATACTTATAAAAGATAGAAAAATACCTATTGCGAGTGATGAGGAAGTAAAAAGTTTTTATAAACCATCATTAAAAGCCAAAACCGGATTTTCTAAACCGAAATTAAGATCTAAAACTCCACCTCCAAATAGACCAAATAATCCTCATCCTCGGTCTAAAACCCCTCAACCTAGAAGAAATCAAGGTAGACAAAACTTTCCTAATAATAATAATCATCCAATGTGGAATATTCACTTCAACCAAGTTTCAACCCTTGGGGAATACTTTCACCATACATGCAAATGCAAACCATGTTTGGTTCAAACAATTTTGGACAAATGGGACAATGGGGACCAAGTGGCTAAATCGTCACTCATTGAATAATTCGGAAACTCATCTATGATTGGATTCTATAAGTCAATATATCACATTGAAGTATTTGAAGAAAAGCTGGACATAAGGTACGTTCTCTTTTTAAATTTCATGAATAGTTACTTCATACATATAGTCTTATTAATCATTGCCTTAGGATATGCTTAGTTTGATAAGCTGCATTGCATTTACACTTTTAGTTATATCCGTTTTATGATTTAATAAACTAGAAACCCTTTAGTTAGCCCCCTATGTATTAAATGAAGTATTCACTGTCGAACTCATTTTGCCTTCTCAAATTTAAAATGGAAATCTTCTATGTCCACTATTAGAAAACTCATGGTGATGAAGTGAAATGAGTTAAGTGGATTAATCATTAACATAGAAGTAAGATTAGATTTCTCGCGTTAGAAAACTATGGATGAAACAAGCTCTCCTAGACTATGGCATGAAGTTAGATAAGTGTGCGACAACAAAGGAACTATAGATGTTAGGTTATACCCCATTCAACACTCTCGCATCAAACATATAGAATTTCGTCATCGCTTCCTTATGACCATAGGATATGTAGAAACGGGTAGCATGTGACAATAGCCTTAACCAATTCCCTTGAGCATGAGATCGTTAACAACCATTTTTTAAAATCTAGGATTAATGGTTTTTGTTGTCAAAAATTTAGTATCTTTAAAAATATACAGAAACTTCACATTTTGGAAAAATGATTTTTTTTATGACTATTTCACTTTTCTATTAACACGTTTTACTATGTCATTTTTCTTCTTAATCTATGTCCAAAATTTTGTTTCGATCAAAGTCAAAGATTGGGAATTCTTTTTCTTACCCATTCTTCATAAACACATTTTGAAATAAAACCCAATCTATTTTATTCAAATAACTTAAACATCTACATAAAAACCCACTTTCAAACATTGTTGAATAATGCTAAAAATATTTTTTTTAAATCATGCATGGTGATCTCATATTTGTCATCTATATTTATGTACATGACATTTATAAGAGAACTAAGTCAAATCAAGCGGACCATGGTTTGTCTATTAAGATTTTGTTTGTAACAAGTTTAGAAGTCCATGCTATCTTAGGTTCCCATTTATTGCACATAGGCACACATTAGGATCCCTCAAATAGTTCATTAATCTTCCCACTTACATATAATTAAGAAAATACTTGGTGTAGTTTATTGCTTCCTAGTCCATATATATTACTTGCTTGATAAGTATGATTACATGCTAGATAAAATTACTTGATTGCATAATCTCTTTAATTAACATGTTTTGCATAATTAGCTATTACATGCTTAATTGCCTCAAAGAGTTGGACTTGCTTGAAACTAAACCCAAAAACACAACCATTTCTACAATTTTCTGCCAAAAACCCACTTCCAGTAATCTGGAACCAACAGATGGGCGGCCCCCTTAAATCATAAGGCGGCCCCCTTAATATTTAAGGGGACCGGCCCCTTAATTAAGGGGACCGGCCATCTGATGGTCGAATGTGTTATTCCCTTTCTACTTTTTAGCCCATTTCATCCTACACTTCCCAAAATTCACTTCCATCCAACAAATTTTATCCATTCCTTAATCCCATCAATCCTACACTATAATCACTCCCATTCCTCATAATCTTCCATCATCTCATCATGCCATTTCCCATCAAACCAAACCCAAAATCCTCAAGGTTAGCAAGGATGACCAAAAAAAACCCATTTGGAAAAGAAAACCTAACCCCCGAAACAAGTCCATCTCAACAAATGATGTCGCTAAACAAACAACCCCTCCACCCACATTTGTTCCCAACTATACTCCCAATCCTCAAGATCATTCCAATGAACCCTCTCACAAACCTCATCATAATAACCAACCATTCATCCTTACTCCCAAAAATACACCTTCATATCACCCATATGATTCATATGAAGAGCATGATCAATCCCAAAACAATAATCCCAATCTCATTCACAACACCTCACATCTTATTCAACCTACCAATGTACCATCTAAAACACTCACCACTCTTGGAACATCATCTTCTTCCATATCTCCATCATCATCCACTCATAATTACCCAAACTCACAAAGTATCACCACCACTTCCTACCAACTCACATGTTTCTTCTATGTTGCATATCCAAACGTCCATTCCAAATAACAAACAAACTCCACCATCATAACCTGCTTCCAAACAGTTGAAGTTCATCGAAGAACTTAAAGAAGCCCATGAGCTTAGTGCCCTTCTTGCCTTACACCTTGCTCAACTCTAGTTGGATCAACTCCCCTTTAGCATCTTTTCATCATAAACTAACCTCAACCTCCACCTTCGTTCCAAACTACATATCTCAACCTTAAACTAACCTCATTGAAACCTTTCAAAACCCTCATCATATTGGTCAAACATCCAACTTTACTTCCAACTACACACCCCAATTTC
Source organism: Artemisia tridentata subsp. tridentata (assembly GCA_021014915.2). Taxonomy (NCBI): domain Eukaryota; kingdom Viridiplantae; phylum Streptophyta; class Magnoliopsida; order Asterales; family Asteraceae; genus Artemisia; species Artemisia tridentata. The sequence continues at coordinate 255,162,451 of CP139504.1, read as the reverse complement.
ATCCACTTCCACCAAATGATCAAATCCACATTCTCACGGAAAAGGAAAGGTTCCGTGAAGATATAAACCTAATCCATGACCTTTGTGATCTCCTTGCTATACATCTTTCACAACACAACAAAGGCCAACCTCAATCTTCCATCCTCACTCTACTCAAATTGCTTACCTCACCTCCACAACTTGAATCAAGTTGATAATCATGTCAACTATTGTCCTTGTTGTGTCCTTCTCCAAAAACAAATCATTGTCTTAAATAAACATTTCACTTGGATTGAGTATCTTCTCACTAGATCTCATCCAACACCTCCACTAGCACAACATTCTAACCCTCAATCAACCTACTCCGCTCCAAACTCTCTACCTCCAAAAATATACCTCTATTAGTCCAACATTCTTTCCCTCACCATCATACAACTAAGTTCCATTCACATGCTTTCCGCCCCAAAATAAAATCCCTTACTCTTTTGTGTCGCAAGCAAGTTCAATAGCTCTCTTTGGCAATTTAGGACCCTTTTCTTGTTATATGTTTCAAGCATACTAATTAATGTCTTGCTATATGTTCTTAATATTTGTTTGCCATGATTGTTGTTTTTATATTCCATATTTTTCTATGTATGCTTGTGCTTCTAATATTTTTTTTGCAAGTATTCCATATCTCGATTCCTTGGTGCCCTCAAACGAGGGGGAGCGCACATCAAGGGGGAGTTTTCGTCCCGACAAATTTCGTATCTAAAACTTGTCGGCATAACCTTTTTGATTCTACAAAAAGGGGGAGAAGTGAATATAAACTCACTAAATACTTGTCCAAAAATAATTTTTTGGATTTAATGAGTTTAAGTTATGTAATCATAAAAAAGGGAGAGATTGTTGATATAAATAATGCCTAAAAACATTATTAATACTTCTTGATATCTCTATGTTTTGATAATCACAAAATGTAAACTCATTAAACATAAACTTATTAAATAAACAAGTATTTAGTTGTAAATATTCATTTCTACAACTCAATCACTTAAGGTATGAATAAACAAATGCATTATATGATCAAAGGAACATTTTCTTAATCACTTGATTTTTTATAAAATGACACAAACATTTTATATCTTTTAGAAAATCATTTTTGGTATTAAATAAAAATGTTTAATCCATTATAAATTTATGAATTCAAATTTTCAACAAAAAATGGCAAAAATGTTCCAGAAAACCCTTTCCCCACAAAAAGACAAATCTGAGCAACGTTCAGATGGGCGGCCCCCTTAATTTTACTAGGCGGTCCACTTAATTTTAAGGGGGCCGGCCACCTACTTAAGGGGACCGCCCCGCTCCTCTAGCTCCTTAGATTTGCCTATAAATACTGGTTCATCTCTGGACTTTTTCCTCACCTTTTGCACCCCAAACCTTCTGTTCTAAATCTCTTCTTATCCTTCCAAATCCTTTCTAAATCCTTTGATCATATATTCTTAAGCATTGGTTTCCAAGTGATCCAAGCTTCTACCATTCAAGTGCAAAAGAAGAATACTACTTCAATAACTAGAGAAGAAGTATTGCAACTTAGTATCATCTTGCTACCTAAGTTGTTTGTATAATCATTCATTCATTTTTGTATAAGTTGTGTATATTTGTTAGATAGGTGTGAGCATAATTGCTTAGGCTAGATTAGTGTGTAAGTAGTGAAGTTGTGAAGAAGTTAAGGTGTGTAAGTAGTGAAGGTGTGAAGAAGTATAAGAGTACATAAGTAGTGCCAGGTTGTGAAGCCGGTGTGAAGAAGTTGTGAAGAAGTCGTGAGGCCATTGTGAATAAGTTGTGAAGAAGTCGTGAAGAAGTTGTGAAGAAGTCGTGAAGCCGTTGTGAATAATTTGTGAAGAAGTCGTGAAGAAGCTGTGAAGAATTCGTGAAGCCGTTGTGAATAAGTTGTGAACAAGTTGTGTAGAAGTTGTGAGATTGGTTCTAGCTACGATTAGAACCCGACATCTAGCTTTGTGTCCTTAAACCGGTATAAGCAAAAGTTGTGTAAGGTTTTCTCCGCCATAAGGGAGCTTGTTGACATAGTGAAGAAAACTCTCGAGTTAGATGCTCGGGGAGTGGAGTAGGGCAAGGAAGGTGTCCTTGTAGCCGAACCACTATAAATCTTTTGTCTCGCGGTTAGATCTTTCCATCTCTTTCTTTCATTTCATTTCATTACTTTACTTGCATTGTTTATTTAGATTTACTTATATTTGTTCATATTGTTCAAGAGTTGAGTTCACATAAATTCGAATCTAAGTTTTTAAAAGTAAACAAAGTTTTCAAAATAAAATTAAAAAGACATAAAACTATTCAACCCCCCCCCCCTTCTAGTTTTCCACATCCATGTTTTAGGGTAGATGTTGGCTAATTAATGTGGTGTAAATTTTGTCTAGTAAATAATTATGGAACAAAAGAGGGGGGGGGGGGGGCGGCACATGTAATATATTTAGAATAGAAGAGTTGTTTTGGTACAAGAGTGTATATGTTGTATGTATTGGGTATTAGAAATAGGTATTGGTTGTTGATTTGGTGATTAACGTAAACTATACGTAATTAAACGTAAGAAATAAAGAAATTACTTTAGGTGTAAGGAAATATGTTTGGAACTTTGGTAATCATTTAGGAAGTATAAAAATGCGTTAGAAATAATCGTTAGGAGTTTTGGGTATATCGAGTGTTAAATTTTAAGTAGCGAATAGCGTTTGTTGAATTGACAACCGTAAGTAAATAAAGAAAAGGAAATTGTTTTAGGGTTTAAAATTGTGAACCGGAGTAGGAGCAAGGTACTGGAGCGTTGTGGACTAAATATAGCCTAAGTCCTAGTGTACTTGAAAGATATTCTAAGTTTCACGTTGGTTCAAGTAAAAAGTTATATGTAAATTGTTCTCAAATAAATGTCAAGAAAAGAAATTCGAGTTTGTTGAATAGTATTGACCTGTAATTTAGCGGGTTGTCATAATAATCTAAATAAACTGTTTCAAATAGAAAACGGTAAAAGAAGACATGTTTTTATCTTACAATTTACCTTTACTTTAATCAATCTCCGGAGATATAGTTAAAAATTTCGCAGATTCCGAAACTATTAAGGCTTGTATAAGGTCATCATGTTGATAAATATCGTCTTTTACATTTTTTCAAAAACAAAATTTAATCTCAAAAACTTTTCATCATCACAGGTGATATACTACCAATAAGCAATCATTACAAATGTTGTATTACATGTGATATACTACCAATAAGCAATCATTTACAACTGTTTGTATCATAGGTGATATACTAACAATAAGCAATCATTTACAACTGTTTGTATCACAGGTGATATACTACCAATAAGCAATCATTACAATTGTTTGTATCACAGATGATAAACTACCAATAAGCAATCATTACAACTGTTTGTATCACATATATATACTACCAATAAGCAATCATTTACAACTGTTTGTATCATATGTGATATACTACCAATAAGCAATCATTTATAACTGTTTGTATCACTTGTGATACAAGTTTTCTAATGAACTTTGCATTTCATCAAACACTTGGTGTGCATCAAACTAAATAGCATCAAAAACACAATTCAAAAGCATGTTACAGTCACAATATCTCTTGTATTATCACAATAATCATCTAACTATCACAACAATCCCTCAATAAACTACTATAATCTACAAAAAACATAAAAGTGTTCATAAATATTTTCAAAAACTCTAATGTAAACAAAAAATAAGAGCAAAATCATCATAATCATTACAATATCACAAATAACAAAAAAATTCAACAAAAAGCAAAAAAAATCTTCATAAATATAAGAATTAAATCATAACAAATAGTTAAATAATAAAAATAATAATGAATCGAAAGTGTCGTAACATCATTGTCAGTATGAATCTCTTCATTTTGAATAGTTTTTTCCCCAGATCTGATTCTTATTGCCTCAATTCGTTCATTTTTTTGTTTTTTCTTTGGATTTGACAGTTAAATTTGGTTGATTTGTGATGTTTTTGTTTTATTTTGAAGTTTTCGTTTAGAGAGAGAAAATTTATCTTTTTTTTTTTTGTTTTTGTTTTTTTTTATGTGAGTAATATTTGTGAGAAATGACGTGTTTGGTGTGTGGGTTGGTGGGGGTTAGAATGACGAATTTACAATAGTAGTCCCTCCGTGTTTTTTTCATTAAGTTTGGTCTTTTTGATGCAATGATTTGGATGTGTCCATTGGTATGTAGTGATTTGTGAGTATGCAAAATAAAGTGACTATATAAATTCTAACTTTTATGTTTATGTACTTGTTTAATATTCATTTAAACAAATAAGCTAGGGGTGAGAAAAACCGACCGAGGCCCGATCCCAACCGATCCCAACCGACCCCGACCGACCCCGACCGACACAAACCGAACTCAACTCTGGTCAGGATTCGGGTTGAAGTTTCCGGCTATTCGGGACTCGGGTCGGTTCGGGATTCGAGACTATTCGGGAAATTACAAAGGAACCGACAAAACCGAGGTGATTTCGGGACTATTCGGTTCGGGAGTCGGGCTGGGTTTTTGAGGTAATCGGTTTCGGGACTATTCGGTATCGGGTCAGGACGGGTCGGTTCTGGCCCGATGCTCACCCCTAAAATAAGCAAATTTATAAAACTACATAACATATTATAATTATGTATTTAATATCTTTTATACAGTAAGAGAAAACTTTGAATTAAAAATGACAATTTAAAAAAAAAAAATACCCAAATTGTACTTATGTGAGAACTCAATTTTGCCACATGACAAAAGTGAGCCGTTTCATTGGCCAATTAAAAGTCAGAATTAGATTCAAACATAATGAAAATTTCGTGTATATAATTAGGCGAAGAAAAACGCTTGGCATTGGATTTTTTTTTTTTTTTTTTGCTTTAGCTTTACTTAAGTGTAAAATAAGTTATATTCTGATTGGTTTAACTCTGACCATGCGGTCAAATGTTTTTGCGCGTTTGAATAAGTAAGATCAAGAGGCTATTAAGAGTCTATTTTTGAAAAATAAACACCACCTAAGCCTAATAATATTTATCCCGTATTTCTATAATTACATATATATAGATAAGACACACAGATGCAAATAAACATACATATACTATATATGATTATTGTCACATATGTATTGATATATTGTCAAGTAAACACATGTACACAACAAACACGCATATAAACGTTAAGTTGGATATATTATAAATCCAAGCACAAATTGGATATGAATTTATAAATTTGATTTATTTAGTTATTTATTTATATTAAAAATCATGGTTGAATCTCAAAAGAGCTCGACTCAGATTTTACCCTTGAATTGACGAAAGTTAAATGTCTTTAATCGAAAAAACTTGTCCTGGACGGGTAATAATTTCAAGCTGGTTTATCCAGTGATGTAAATGTGTCTCGCAAAGGATGAAGCGAAAAGTGTACCGCTTTTAAGGGGTCATTTAAGCCCGAAATCGTATTTATTTGATCAAATATTGCCCTAAATCGTTCCTTTTGTCATTTTAGGTACTTTTGAGGAGAAATCTGGAAAAGGAGGCATTTTGGACGTTTTTGGAGCATAAAAGTGAAGAAAACGGCAAAGTCTCAAAATTGTGCTGAAAGTCACCTTTGACGGCGTCAACATTAACTCCAGACGGCGTCATGCTTTGGCAAGAAAAGTTGGATGTGAAATTTACTCATGACGGGCCAGTGAGTTTGCATGAGAATTCTGACGGCGTCACGCTTTAACTAAATCAAGGGCGTCACGGCTTAAATCAAAGAGGGACGGCGTCACGTTATAGGTCCGACGGCGTCAAGCCTTGATAAGCCAGATTGGATTTTTGAAGAGCTAAAGAGGGACGGCGTCAAGAAGGTCACCCGGGAACCCTAAAAGCGGCGAGGTGACGGCGTCACAATGCATAAGGTGACGCCGTCAGATGTCAAAGTCTATATATAGTTTTCTAATTTTTTGTCATTAGGGGAGAGCTTAGTGTGTGGAATTTTGGGATAAAACCCTAAGACGATTTTAGCTACTTTTTCAGGGCTTCTTGCCTTGAGATCTTCCATGTTTCATTGAAAGATAAGTTATCAATTAATCATTCAATATGTCTATGTGTTGTTTGATTCTATCTTATGCTTGTCTTTTGTTTAACATGTTAGGCTAATTTTATCTTGTGTTTGCTTAGATCTAATGAAACCTAGCTATTGATTATTGGTTGTTAGTGTGTTGTTAGTTGTATTGGATGATTGTTTATCTATGTTAGGCTTAAGAAAACTGGCTAACTTCCTATTCGGTAACTTGCTTGAACGTCTTAAGAAACATGAACCAAACGCGTACTAAAGGTTTTTATGGTTGTATTTAATGCACAAGCGAATTCTAGTGATCCCATGTTAGGAGCTTCCTAGCCGGCTCGACATAGGAGTGAAGTAGGAGCTTGTAGAGTTTGGGGAAGTAAGTACGCCACCCCACGAATGGTATTAAGGAATACACCCGTCATCCACGCGACTAATACACACTAATTAACCGGTAAAAGATAGTTAGGGAGTAAGGAAATCTAAGTAAACACATTTCTCCACACATAAGTTTCTCACCACTTTTCATTTTTGTTATTTTATTTTATTTGCATTTGTAGTAATTTGGGTTAGTTGACTAGCAACTAATTCCGCCCACTCCTTCAAAACCCGAGATTTTACTTGCTTTCATAAAAATATAAAAACATAAAAAGAATCTTCCTCAACCCTTAGACCTAATTAGAGTAGCCTTTCATACCTAACGAACACTATTCCTTGTGGAGAACGATCAATCCCCCGTACTTACCACTACACTATACTACATCGGTTAGGTACACTGCCTGGTGGGGTTGTAAGCCTCTTGAGATCCCTTGAGAGGTAAAACCTGTTGTAAGGTTGCAAAACCCACGCATCAAGTTTTTGGCGCCGTTGCCGGGGAATAGTTATTGTTTAGGTTGAATTTTTATTTCTATTAGGTCTACTCACTAGATTCCTTTCTAGTGAGATTTTTATTTTATTTTTCTAGGTTTTCTTTAGTCTATCTTATTTCTTTGTGTGTTTGTTCGTAATTTCCATTGACTCTTCCGTTCACCATTATGGAGAACGCGAATCCACCATACTACCAACCACGTAATTCACCCACTCCATATGACATCTTGATGTTTAAACAACATAAAGATGAACCTCTCTATGATGCATGGACTCGTTTTAAATATTTACTCCAAAAAGTCCCTCATCATAACTTCGATTTTTGGTCCCTAACTCAATTCTTTTACAATCATGTCGACCGACAAGCCCAAAGGTACATTTACCATATTGCCGGCAGGGATATTAGGGAATTAAGTGCTGAGAATGCATGGGAAGCTATTGAAGAGTGTGCCCAATATTATTATATAGTAGACAACCCAACAAACGTTAGTACAAGTCAATTGACCACAAAATTCGAGGATCATGAAACAAGTTTGTTTGGGGATGAATATGTTAGTGTTGAGATACCTAAGTGGTTGTCATGTAATGCCATAGTACAAAACAAACACATAGGTGACCTTGATGTGATGGAGGATTTAGCCAAACATGATCACATTGATCAAAAAGACCTAGGTTTTATGATCGATGATGATGAATCTCAAGAAACACATGATGAATCTTTTGGGCAATTTGAATATAGCAGTCATAATATTGAGGATGATCCTTATGATTCGGATATAGAAGTTAAGATGCCTAGAGAAGCACTTGAGATACTTGGGAAAATGTTAGGGTTGGATTATAATGAAACACATGTTGAGGATATAGGTGATCTTGATAAGATGGATGATAAAGTAGAAAATCCAAGCCCGCCAAATACCCCACAAGTCCTACCATCATTTGAGGCATACACACCGCCCGTGACTTATTCAGAAGAAGTAGAAGAGACTTTAGGAACCCCAATTGAGGTAGAACCCTTGGACCAAGCACCACTAGAGCATATAGGTTTGAATACTCATAATGATAACCTTACTCTTAGTTCTAGGGAAGTTCCTAGTTTTGATGAACCGGAGCCTAAACCAATACCGTTACCTAATCTTCCATCCTTAGATGTGAACTTAGGAATTGAATTAGGTCCCGATCCACCCATCAAACCATATAGTCCGGGTAGTTTTATGTTGAAGGTAGTAGACTCTAAGCCTTGTAGAGAGGAAGCTGACATAGGAGTGAACCATAACCTTACATACTTACATCACCCATTCATGATTGATCGTAAGAAACATTATGGGTTTAAACCGGGTTTATTAGGTCAAGATGGATTCCCAATTAGGAGTCTCTCAAAGTTGATAGAAGATGATCCCTTTTTAGGAGGAAACTTTAATTCACCCATTGACCAAAGTAAACTAGGCAAGGTTATGATGAAAGGAGCACACCCCTTTGAGCATATAATTCATCCTCCACTCTTTCCTCACGTGGCATACTCCTACCGAGCGGGTGTGTATCGCTACTATCACCCGCACTTAATCCTAAGTGTAGGGAAAACCTCTCCTTTATCCATTAAATAAGGGTAGAGTCAGGCTCGTGACTCGAACAAAAACAAGCGCTCTTGGGAGGCAGCCCATGGTTTATTTGCTTTGTGTGTTTATTTATTTGTTTGTTTGATTTTATTTGTTTCCGTATGTGTGTTTAATTTTTATTAGTATTGATTCATGTTCAAAAGTAATTTGTGAAAATGCTTTATTTTGTTTTTAACTTCGTCTTAACTACATATAAAGGTATTTTGCAAAAGATAAGTGTAAGGGAAATCTAAATCGGTTTATTAGAACACAAATGAACATGAATCATAATAATAATAAATTAGCATACATATTCGTGTTTGTTTGAGTCAAATGCTTGTATCGAGTCATAATGATGTTTTGCAGGATTTCCAGGAAGTAAGGTAAAGGTTTTTCCAGAAATTTTCCGGAAACTTAAAATGAAAATTTTTGTCAGGTCATTTCTGACGGCGTCAGGGGTTATAACCTGACGGCGTCAGATTTAATTTCCAGAAATTTTTGAAAATTTTGTTTTCATAAAAAGTTTTTATTAAAATCTCCAACTTATAATCTCCAGGAATCTGCAAAGTTATCATTCCACAAGCATTATATCCTTATATATAGATTTTATCCCGCCGATGTTATGCAGGTTTTCGTGTTTGTTTTCTCAGGTTCAACAGGTTATTTTGGACAAGGAAATGTTTTGAATCACGCTTATGGCGATGCATTAGTCATGGAGCTTCAACATTCTCTTTGGAGGAAGATTTAACCGTGTAATTTCATTATCCAACGAGCGAATCAGGGGAGTATTTGATTTCATTCTTTTACTTTATGCTTTTACATTTGTCATTTGAACATTGGGGACAATGTTCATCTTAAGTGTAAGGGGAGGGTAAAAGTACGATTTTAGAGAATACAATTGCGCTTGATTTTTGTTTGTTTAATAGTAGATGTGTAATAAAACTGAGAGAAATACTTGTTAAGGTAATTTTAGTGCCAAATTTAAAATTTTTTACAACATATAGGAGTGAAACTTTGATCTTAATGAGCGTCTCATGGATAGGAGTTATATGACTAGCACAAAAACCGTACCACTAAAAAATTTTCCACCCCCAAATATGTGAGGTTCGCCCCTAGAATTGGTAGGAAAAGCATTTATGCTATGATGTGTGTACCGGTAGCACTTAGATTCTAGAACTTGCGTTAGGACCATTCCGAGGCCACAAGTGAGACTACATTCGTGTAGTTAGATTTACTACATGATAAGAGGCATTAGGATTAACCCATTGTTTTACACCTGTGTTTTTGTTATAATTACATTGGCTACATTGGTCAAGTAATTCTCCCACACCCTTTGCGTTGTACTCATTTTTAGTACACGATACCCCTAGTACACCCCTCAGAGCCTATCTTTTCGTTTCGACCTTTAAGCATTTTACTTAAAGGAAGAATTTGTTACACCCCACTTAAATGTACACCCAAATCGCCTTAGCCTACCTTGTATGCACTCATTTTTAGTGCATTATTGTTACAACATTTGTTTAAACCCAAGTTAATTATCTAGTTGATTACATGGTTGCTAAGTCGAGTCATATCCTTGTACATATTGTTTTGGGACGATTGGGACTCATGGGTAAAGTACTAGTGTAATGGAGTAATGGGGATGAACATCATTTATTACCCCCATATGTGCTAAATGTTTTAAAAGTACTCCAAGTTTTTCAATTATCTTAATTCGAGTCATTAGATTAGTATTTGTAAAGTTATGTAAAAGTTCAAGTGTAAGGGGGATGCAATGCCCCTATGATGTATTATTTTGGATGGTAGGGCAAAAGTGTATGCAACAAAAAAAAAAAAAAAAAAAAAAAAAAAAAAAAAAAAAAAAAAAAATTCGAAAAAATCAAGAAAAATACAAAAAAAATGAGAAAAAGAAAAATAGAAAAAAACATACGGACTACCATCCCGTTTCATTTTATGTTTGTTTTATGTTTTTATTTTGTTATTTCGTTTCTAGCTTAAGATCGAGTCTAGTCTTGGCTTAGCAACATTGTATAGTACATGTAATTGATCAAGATCTTTAACTCACCACCAGTAAAATATTCCTTTATCCAACAAATCCGTGTTTTCCTTTTCCCTACACCTAACGTTATAACCCATTTAAAAGCCCTCTTTGATAGTTTATCTTAGGTGCTTACGCCTAGTGGAGGAGGTTTTCGATCCTTTCCCAAGCCTATGGTAATCTATTTGCTATGACAGGTAGTGAGAGATATTATCCGTTTTCATTTATGAGATTTATTTTGATGACACTTGAGAGATGTGAGTATCTAAACACTACTTGTGAGGTGCTAGTTTGTAATCTCCGTGCTTATTATGATTAAAGTGGAACGATTATTTGTTGCAATTACTTTTATATTAGCATTAAATGACCCCTAACTTGTATTTTGATTAGAATAAAAGCACATTTGCTTGAGGACAAGCAAATCTCAAGTGTAAGGGTATTTGATGAAGCGAAAAGTGTACCGCTTTTAAGGGGTCATTTAAGCCCGAAATCGTATTTATTTGATCAAATATTGCCCTAAATCGTTCCTTTTGTCATTTTAGGTACTTTTGAGGAGAAATCTGGAAAAGGAGGCATTTTGGACGTTTTTGGAGCATAAAAGTGAAGAAAACGGCAAAGTCTCAAAATTGTGCTGAAAGTCACCTTTGACGGCGTCAACATTAACTCCAGACGGCGTCATGCTTTGGCAAGAAAAGTTGGATGTGAAATTTACTCATGACGGGCCAGTGAGTTTGCATGAGAATTCTGACGGCGTCACGCTTTAACTAAATCAAGGGCGTCACGGCTTAAATCAAAGAGGGACGGCGTCACGTTATAGGTCCGACGGCGTCAAGCCTTGATAAGCCAGATTGGATTTTTGAAGAGCTAAAGAGGGACGGCGTCAAGAAGGTCACCCGGGAACCCTAAAAGCGGCGAGGTGACGGCGTCACAATGCATAAGGTGACGCCGTCAGATGTCAAAGTCTATATATAGTTTTCTAATTTTTTGTCATTAGGGGAGAGCTTAGTGTGTGGAATTTTGGGATAAAACCCTAAGACGATTTTAGCTACTTTTTCAGGGCTTCTTGCCTTGAGATCTTCCATGTTTCATTGAAAGATAAGTTATCAATTAATCATTCAATATGTCTATGTGTTGTTTGATTCTATCTTATGCTTGTCTTTTGTTTAACATGTTAGGCTAATTTTATCTTGTGTTTGCTTAGATCTAATGAAACCTAGCTATTGATTATTGGTTGTTAGTGTGTTGTTAGTTGTATTGGATGATTGTTTATCTATGTTAGGCTTAAGAAAACTGGCTAACTTCCTATTCGGTAACTTGCTTGAACGTCTTAAGAAACATGAACCAAACGCGTACTAAAGGTTTTTATGGTTGTATTTAATGCACAAGCGAATTCTAGTGATCCCATGTTAGGAGCTTCCTAGCCGGCTCGACATAGGAGTGAAGTAGGAGCTTGTAGAGTTTGGGGAAGTAAGTACGCCACCCCACGAATGGTATTAAGGAATACACCCGTCATCCACGCGACTAATACACACTAATTAACCGGTAAAAGATAGTTAGGGAGTAAGGAAATCTAAGTAAACACATTTCTCCACACATAAGTTTCTCACCACTTTTCATTTTTGTTATTTTATTTTATTTGCATTTGTAGTAATTTGGGTTAGTTGACTAGCAACTAATTCCGCCCACTCCTTCAAAACCCGAGATTTTACTTGCTTTCATAAAAATATAAAAACATAAAAAGAATCTTCCTCAACCCTTAGACCTAATTAGAGTAGCCTTTCATACCTAACGAACACTATTCCCTGTGGAGAACGATCAATCCCCCGTACTTACCACTACACTATACTACATCGGTCAGGTACACTGCCTGGTGGGGTTGTAAGCCTCTTGAGATCCCTTGAGAGGTAAAACCTGTTGTAAGGTTGCAAAACCCACGCATCAATGTGTCTCGCAAAGGACTTGTCTGAGTAGAGTGTACCAATTCAAGAAATTTTCTTTGAATATAACCTGGACGGGTAATAATTTCAAGCTAGTCTAACTAGTGATGTAAACGTGTCTCGCAACGGTCATATTCACTGAAAATCGATCAATTCAAATGTGCGAACTCTACCCAACATGTGCAAAATTATCTTAAAAACTCATAAGCACATGTGAAGGGGGAGTATTTCTGAAAAATGCAAAACTCTTGAAATGTTAACAAAAATGTGTTTAATCATAAAAAATTTGAGAGATTTTTCAAAAGGTTTTATGGCATGTGATCAATAAATCTAGGATAATCATGGAGTAATAAGGTGATTATGGTTAGGTTTATGTCCTTTGATCCGCCAGAGCCGGAGGGATTTACCCAAGGACATTTCCAATAGATTGTAAAAAGGAGTAAATGAGAAAGGAGAAAGAAAGGGTTGAAGAATTAAAAAGAAAAGTTTATGAAAGAGTGAAAAGAAATAGCCCTCCATGAAAACTTAGGGCTAAAATTGGGTCAATACATCTGCTATCGATTATCACAAAGATGATACCGGTATTGAAGAAAAGACGTCATGGACCCAGTGACGTGCTGCACAACCTCTCCTAGCCACTCAGATATCTCTTAAAAGATATTTGCTTTATTTCTCACGGAGAACCTTGCATAATCTATCGGCCTCTCACTCCGAGATGTGTTGATATTGAAAAGGTGGCACTCTGCTCCATGCCTCCGACGACTAAAACCAAAACGCACATAATCGAGTCTAGAGCCATGAGATTCATTAAATGATCTCTTAGGATACACTTTCAATATAATATGCTTGTGGTCGCCAAAAAGAACACAAGTTGTAAGAGTCTTTATGAGATCTACGGATCTTGCATTATCAATCATGATGGTTATTTGCTTCAAACGGTCTACAGTCGTGAAGTGATACTCCGGTATACTTCAGCGGCTTACCTGAATCGTTGATACACTTCGGTGTATCTGAGTTAGCTCTCTCGAGGGCATCCGGTTTAGGAACGGCCTTGGCTAGGATTAGAGAAAGTTTTCACAATACACTGTTAACAATCTCGAAGTCCGAACCTGTAAGTGTTGGATGCTTTATTACTAACAATGTTTATGCAGGTATTGAGGAAAGACCATTTACCGTCATCATATATTTCAATATCTACATCTCCTCATACTCATACTTATGAAGATCATCCTCAACAAACTTAAGTGGAAAATGTTCAAGACATAAAGATCAAGTTAAAGACAAATTGTTACGACAAAGTCAAAAAACTAATCAAGATGTCAAGAACAAGTTCATGTATCAAGTGAGAAAGATACAAGTATAAAGTTCAAAGCATTATCAAGAAGTATGAGTATGTTGGAAGAGACGACACTGCAAATATGTGAAAGATGTTGAACAAAGGCAAGAAAGACCAAAAGACGATTATCTCAAAGATCACAAAGCATGAAGGAACAAAGAATCAAGACTATTCTACAACGACACACAAAGTTCAAGAAAATGAAGACTAAAGACCTAATCACATGGAGCATCATTTGAATGACCATCCCTTAGGGGGAGATTGTTAGCTTTAATAGAAAGTGATGGTCATTTACGTACTTATAACATTGTAATGTGTCGTAAATTATATAGTAGAATAGTCAAAGGGCTCATGGACTAAGCTAATATGTTAGAAGTTATGTTATACTTGTCCAATCCATAGTCCATGAGAAAGCCCACATGAAAGGCCAAGAGGCGTTTACATTGTACTATATAAAACACACTTCACCTCATTTACAAGGTGGACGTGTGTGTGCTTGTGTGTGTGTTCTTATATATGAAATAAACTTCTCTTCATCTTATACTCTCTTTTATATATACATTTCATACATATGATCCATTACTTGCTTTATACGTCTCATATAGTGTGTGATAGAGTTAGATTTAAAGGATAACAGATTATATTAATTATATATTATTATATAATAAAACCGGTTCGGTTCGGTTTCTATGGTTCGGCATTTGGACGAAAACCGAAACCAAACCGAATTTTTTGGTTAAAAAAAAAAAAGAACGAACCATTGGTTTTTAATTTCGATCGGTATTCGATTCATTTTTTTTCGATTTTTGGTTTGGTTTCGAATTTTTCGGTTTTTGTCTCACCCCTATTTTTTAGAGTAAAAGTTAAAAAGTAATTTTTTTTTGTTGCGTAGTCGTTTATGTGACGAAACCTGTCATTGCAGAAAGTTCCTCGTGTTATTTTCTATTTTTTGTGACCGCGACAAGTCTACTTGTGTTCTTTTTTTCGTATTATTACAATTTGGGTGTTTTCGTATTACCATTTAGGTGTTTTCGTATTACCATTTAGTGTCTTTTTTTTTTTTTTTTCCCCCCTACAAATGCTTTAAGCTTTCATTGTTTCATAGAACCAAAAGCAAGAAACTTGCTGGTAATTGATCGATTAACTAAATCAATAAACAGTTTGATACAGAAAAATATCATTTTGAGTATATAGATAGGAAAAAAAAAAAAAAATCAAATACATTAGGTCAAAGACCATGCACTTATCCCGGATCCTAAACCATCTCTCAACCTCATACCTAATATCTCTTCTATTTTGTGTACCAAATGCCCATTCACAATGATCACTTTCAATGTTCTTCATTGCTTCTTCCAAAAAAAGTCTCAAAATCCAATTCCCGTCTCTCTAATTTTGATTCCATTTATAGAAGGCTCTTTCCATAATAACAGTTTAAATGTACATTAGGGTTCTTAAGGAACGAAAGAAAGTGGGAAAGGAAGGCAAAAGAGAAGTACATTATCATCTAGACGTTTAAGATGTTACAAAGGGCGGCTAGCAACGCATTTTCATGGTGGTGGGCTAGCCACATTCGAACAAAGCAATCTAAATGGCTCGAACAAAGTCTTTTAGGTAACACATTTCTTTCTATATAATTTGCTTCATGTTCTAGCAAGTAAAATAAGTTTTTCATATTTTTTATTGGTTGTTTCATATCATGTAACAATCACTTACTTTCGTAATTGGTTTCTCTATAGATGTCAAATATTAATTGCAGTTTCATGGATGTTTACGTAGATATGGAAGAAAAGGTTCATAACGCGCTAAACATTATTCAGAAAGATGGTGATTCATTTGCTAGGAGGGCAGAAATGTACTACCGTCACCGGCCAGATTTAATATGCTTTGTAGAGGAAACTTTCCGGGCTTACCGGTCATTAGCTGAGCGTTATGATAAATTGTCTAGGGACTTGCAGAAAGCTAATACCACCATAGCATCAATCTTCCCTGATCAAGTCTCATACGATGACTTCGATGAGTTTGATGGTCCTCCTAAAATGCCCAAAAACATGCCCCCTCAAAATAAGGGTCCAAATGCAGCTAACATTCCGAAAGTCCCACAACTACCAAGCAAGAATTTGAAGGGTCTTATTAGCAATGCATCAAAGAAAATAGAAATTAGCAAAGCTTTCAAAGAAGATAATCCGAGTCGTATTGTGCCCAAATCTGGTTTGACTGAAGAAGAAGCAGTTGAAGAAATTGACAAGATTCAAAAGGAGATACTTGCGATGCAAACGATGAAAGAGTTCACCAAAAGTGCGTATGAGAATGGGCTTTCCAAGTACTGGGAGATTGAGAACAAGATAAACACAATGCAACAAAAGGTTTGTAGATTACAAGATGAGTTTAAAGTTGGGAGAGTTATCGAGGATGGTGATGCTCGAACTGTAATGGCACAAGCTGCATTGAAGTCATGCAAAGAGACACTCGAAAAGTTAGAAGAGAAACGAGAGAATTCAAGTCAAGCAGCTAGGTTAGAGCATCAGAAGATCATTGACGTGAAAGAAAAATTTACCACATTAAAACGTAAATTCCTTCCACATAAAGTTAAGGCCGAAAAGAATGTTGGAAGTGAATCAAAAATCTCAAATCAAACCGACGAGGAGAAGACTATTGCCAAGGTTAAAGAAAGCTTAGAGGAACTATCGAGGAAACCTCTAACGGTATCGGAATTGGCAGACACTATTGACAAGCTTGCAAATAAAGTGATTAGTTTAGAAAGCACAGTTTCTTCCCAGACTGCACATATAGATACGTTAAGAAATCAAACGAGTGATCTTCAAACACAAATTCAAAACTTGGAAAGTGATAAGGATTGCTTGGCAGATGTGGCTTACATGCGTAGAAAATTAAAGACATTAGATACAAAAATGAATGGATTAGCGGATTTGGAGAAGGATGTTGAGAAGCAAGATAACACCCTGAAAGTACATTTTACTGAAGCTCGTGGTGGCATCGACCATCTCTCTGAAAAGATTCATGACGTGCAGCCAGATGATGAGGATATGTATTCTCCTGCGTCGGAAGGGGAAAGTTTTAAGTCAGAAGATGGTGACGTCGACGTGTGGTGTGTTACTTCTGAAGAGCAAAAGTTGAATTTAGAAGAAAGTGTTGTGGAAGAGAGAGAAGTTCCTTGCATGGATGGCAATGAACACATTCATAAGAAAACAGATGATAGAAATAACGAGTATGATAATAAAAATCATGATAATGACGAAGATAGTGATTTTGTGAAAAATGATATTACTATTATAAAAGAGAGCGAGATGAATGATGATGAAGGGGTCAAATATAAGAATACTACTTGGGAAAAGGGTGAAAAGAATGATGATGGTGTGATGAATGCTGATACTAAAAAGGGTGAGGCAAAAGTGGAGGAAAGACACACTCGCACAAATGATGATTTGATGAAGAACTCAGAATATAGAACAGATACAAGATATAATGAAAGGGGAAATCTAGACGAAGACGATGCTGAATGTAAAAGGAATCCGCTAAAACAATACACTACAACGTTGAAGAATTACAAGGAAACCAAGAAAAAACTGAGTGAAGAAGAGAAGAAAAAACTAGGAACCCTCTTTGAACTGATTGTGCAAGTAAGAGAGCTAAAAACCGGCATAGTGAAGAGGGATAGTGAGATTCAATTGCTAAAGCAGAAGCTTAACCAACTTCAAAATGAAGAAAATTGGCAAGAAGAGAGACTAGATGATATATCATTAGAAGAGAAGGAGGATGAAGACATTAATATCTCAATTGATGACCCTGAACCTGTTTCGGAGATTGAAGAAAAGTTCCGAACCGATATCGATGCAATACTTGACGAAAATCTTGATTTCTGGTTGAGGTTCAGCACTCAGTTCCATCAGGTACAAAAATTCAAGACAGAAGTTGAAGATCTAAAGGGAGAGATAGGTAAAGTCAAAACTAAAGGTGCAGAGGCTAAAACAAGTGAAGAGAAAACGAACCAATCTATATTCACAACAGATTTTAGATCCGACATTAGGCCAATATACAAACACCTAAAAGAGATACAAAGTGAGCTCATATTATGGTTAGAACAAGCAGCAGACCTGAAAGAGGAACTACAAAGTAGACGTTCTTCCTTGTCCAATATCCAAGAAGAAATAACAATGGCACTGAAGGAAGGCATGCTAGAGGATGAAATCAAGTTTAGTACTCATCACGCAGCAAAATTTCAAGGTGAACTTTCAAACATGGAACAGGAAAATAACCGAGTTAACGAAGAACTTGAAGCAGGATTAGATCATGTCAAGGCCCTACATCACGAAATAAAGAGGATACTCCGAAAGTTAGAAGATGAGTTTGGTCTTTCAGAGAATCAAAACCCTTACCAGCAAACTAGTTCAGTAAGGTCACCCACTAATAATCGGCCAGGAATTCCCTTACGGTCATTTATTTTTGGGGTTAAAGCAAAGAAGCAAAAGCCGTCAATCTTTAATTATGTAAACACTCATAAGAAAACAAAAGGAGGCCGTACATAAACTTTCTAAATTTCTTTCTTCATAAATACAGTTTATTTTTCAATTTTATTTTGAACGTTTGTTTCAAATTACCTCAAATTCCTACGAAAATTTTCATTACAAGGCATGGTCTTTCAAGTTTTCGTAATCTTGATGATCAAGATGTTGATTACTGAACTTGCTAGATAATGGAGACTGAATGTGTTTAATTAGTATGGAGTACGTGTAATCAATGGACAAATAGATATGTACCGAACTCATACAAGTGCTTGTAGAGTATAGAAACAATAGAAGTTATGCATAAACACCTAAATTATGTAAGAACAAAATACAGAATTTGACCAAAAATGAATATAAACTATTGTAGTTCCATTGAACTCCTAGCTAAATGCATGTGAAATTCACTTCAAAAAAGCAAAAGAAACTAAGAGAGTATAAGTTTTATCTCCGTGAGTTAAAACTGGGGTCAACAATGTATTTATTTTACAATATTAGTCTCTATATTAGCTTATGAATAAGTCTAGGGGTCTTAGTGTTAAACTCTATTAGCCATGTATGTGTCGGTTTGTTTGGCTTGTGTCCCAAGCCCAAGACCTACGTTTCTTTCCTTTTAATTGTATAAGCCGACTAGATTCCTAGGCGGTTTGGGAGTCGGTTTCTTACCCCCTCATTCACTATAAATAGAGATGAGGGGGTGAGGGTTTATGTACATCATTCTTTCATACTAATCAAGGATCGATTAGGGTACTTACTTGTGCAAAGCTTCTCTTCTTTTTCTGTCGATATTGCTGTGTGTCATCTTCGCGATCGGGATTATTCCGCTCTAGTAATCAGGGTTGTTGGTCGACAAGACTGACAAGTGGTATCAAGAGCTCGGTTCGCGGGTTTCGCTGTTTACTAGGATCGATCAAGAAGGTCTCTGTTGTTCGTTCTTGGACAGAGCAGGTCTCGTTTTCTGTTTGGGTCTTCAAGGGTAACGATCGACAAGAGGGTTGCTGTTTAGGAGTCGCTTAAACAGTAACAAAGGAGCAGCAGGATATCGACGTTAAAGGGTCCTTAAGTTTTCTGGGTTGTCGAGGTATCGACACCGGTTGAAGAAAGCTTAAGGGGTGTTGGTTTTCGGGTTTATCGAAGATTGGTTTTTTGGATCTGTTTTTTTTTTGTTGTTGACGGCGTACACAAAGAAGAAGAAGACCAGATTCTTGTTTTTGGATTTTGATATACAAAACAAGGAAGACGTTAAAAGGGTGTTGTGATTAATTGATTTTTAATTACAAGTATTTTACTTTTCTTTTTTGGTTAAAATAAGGAAAAGAAAACAAATTTACTTTGAAGGATATTGCACAAGGGACTTTGTAATTTGTGATTGTGAGGTTTTATATATCACAAAGTTTAGCAAATTAACAAAGAGATTAAAGAATGACGGGAGCCAAGTTTGAGATCGAGAAATTCGATGGAACTGGTGATTTCGGGTTATGGAGAGTCAAGATGCGTGCTTTATTAATCCAACATGGATGTGAAGCAGCTCTGGAGGTTTTACCCGCAAATATGGATGCTACAGCGAAAGCTGAGCTAAACAAGAAAGCTCACAGTGCCATGATTTTGTGTTTAGGTAACAAGGTTCTGAGAGAGGTTACCGGGGAGACGACTGCAGCGGGGGTTTGGTCCAAGCTTGAGACTTTGTACATGACAAAGTCCTTGGCCAACAAGTTGTTCCTGAAGAAGAAGTTGTATACATTCTACATGCCGGCTGGACGTACGATTTCCGAGCATATAGATGAGTTCAACAAAATCGTTCTTGATTTAGCAAATATTGAGGTAAAATTCGAGGATGAAGATCTTGCTTTATTATTACTCACTTCTTTACCAGCATCATACGAACACTTTGTGGATACCTTGCTTTATGGACGGGAAGCTTTGACTTTGGAGGATGTGATGGCCACACTGAATTCAAAGGAAATCAAAGAAAGGTCTAAGGCGAAGGGGGATGATGGTGAAGGGTTATATGTGAGGGGAAGAACTGATCGCAGGAATTCGCATCAGTCTAGGGGAAAGTCAAGATCAAAGTCTCGAGGCGGAAGACTCAAGTGCTATATTTGCCAGTCTGAGGAGCACTTGAAGAGAAACTGTCCAAAGAATAATCGCAAGAAGTCAAATGGTTTCGTCAAGAAAGATGATCAGCCAAGCTCCAGTGGTTCGATTTATGACGGTTCTGAGGTGATGATGGTTATGAGTGCAGAGGCTCTGCTAGATTGGATCATGGATTCAGGAGGTTCATACCACATGACACCCAGGTTAGATTTATTTTTTGATTTTCTGGAATGCGATGGGGGCAGGGTACTGTTGGGTGACAACAGGGAGTGCAAGATCAGAGGTATTGGCAAGGTAAGGGTACAACTGAAAGATGGGTCAAGTTTTGTGTTACACAATGTCAGGTATATTCCTAAATTGAAAAGAAACTTGATATCGCTGGGAACTCTTGAAAAAGAGGGATATACCGTAAAAATACAGTCGGGCAAAATCAAGGTGATTAATGGTTCCAGGGTTATTTTATCTGGAACCCGAAGGGATAATTGCGTATACTCTTTGGATGGCCATGCAGTGGCGGGTGAGCTTAATGCTAGTGTTGAAGAAAAAGACAGTCTTGCGCAGGTTTGGCACAAAAGACTGGGACATATCAGTGAAGCGGGACTTCAGGTGCTAGAAAAGCAGGAGCTGTTTGGAAAGAAGAGTCTAGGTAAGCTCGATTTTTGTGAGAATTGTGTTCTGGGAAAGTCACATCGAGTCAGTTTCGGTGTAGGAAGGCACACTACTCAGGGAGTGATAGACTATGTTCATTCAGACTTATGGGGTCCGTCTCAGGTGGAATCATTGGGAGGTAAGAGGTATTTCTTATCTATTGTTGATGATTATTCCAGGAGGGTATAGGTTTATATTCTCAGGTTCAAACACGAAGCATTTGGAAACTTCAAAGAGTGGAAGCAGTTAGTAGAAAATCAGACTGGGAGGACGGTTAAGAAGCTTAGGACACATAATGGTCTTGAGTTCTGTAACCGGGAGTTTGAACAGTTGTGCACAGAGAGTGGGATTGCTAGACATTTGACAGTTGCCGGGACGCCGCAGCAGAATGGATTAGCAGAACGGATGAATAGAACTCTCATGGATAAGGTACGCTGTTTATTAATTCAGTCTGGATTGCCCAAGACCTTCTGGGC
Organism: Artemisia tridentata subsp. tridentata; assembly: GCA_021014915.2. Taxonomy (NCBI): domain Eukaryota; kingdom Viridiplantae; phylum Streptophyta; class Magnoliopsida; order Asterales; family Asteraceae; genus Artemisia; species Artemisia tridentata. Next base: position 255,140,873 of record CP139504.1, on the reverse strand, counting down.
GGAAGCGACATGTACGGCCGCATATCTTATCAATAGGTCACCATCGACAGCGATTGAGAAAAAGACACCTATGGAGATGTGGTCAGGACATCCAAGTGATTATGGGATGTTGAGAATTTTCGGCTGTGTCGCATATTCACACGTTAAACAAGGTAAGCTCGAGCCGAGAGCGGTAAAATGCGTTCTTTTGGGGTATCCTGAAGGTGTGAAGGGGTACAGGCTATATAGGCTTGATAATGAATCACCTAAAATAGTCACTAGCAGGAACATGGTCTTCAATGAAAGTGTCATGTACAAAGACACATTGAAGGATTCTGGTGCAGGTACTGATAAGTCTGTTGAGGAATTACAGGTTGAGGTGGAACTGCAAAGGTTAAATAATCATTCGCTTGAGGAAGATCAGACAGATGATCAGGAAGATGGCGATGATGAAGATGCAGGGGATCAGGATCATGATCAAACACCGGATCTCACAGATTATCAGTTGGTTCGGGATAGAGAGCCAAGGACAAGAACGAAACCTTTGAGGTTTCGAGATGAGAGTAATATGGCTGCTTACGCGTTTGCTGCAGCAGAGGAAGAAGATACTCATGAACCATTGACATACCAGGAGGCAGTTGCTTGTGAAGATAGTTCTAAGTGGAAAGCTGCTATGGATGAAGAGATGGATTCTCTGAGGAAGAATAAGACCTATGAGTTAGTAGATCATCCAGCTGGGCAAAAGCTGGTGAGCTGCAAATGGCTGTTCAAGATAAAGGAAGGGATTAAAGGTGTTCAAAAGCCTAGGTACAAGGCAAGGTTGGTGGCTCGTGGATTCACACAGAGGGCAGGTATTGACTATAATGAAGTATTTTCACCTGTAGTTCGACACACATCTATTCGGGTTATACTTGCATTAACTGCGTGTAGAGATTATGAGCTGGAGCAGCTTGATGTAAAGACGGCATTTTTACATGGGAATCTTGAAGAAGTGATCTACATGAGGCAGCCACCGGGATATGAACAAGGTAACAAGGTATGTTTGTTAAAGAAATCCCTTTATGGTTTGAAGCAGTCACCTAGGCAATGGTATAGGAGGTTTGATGAGTACATGCTGAGCAACGAGTTTAAGCGTAGCAGTTACGACAGCTGCGTATATTACAGGAGTTATGCATCAGGTGAGTATATCTATCTACTGTTATATGTAGACGATATGCTGATTGCTTGTAAAAGCAAGGCTGAGATTGGGTCTATCAAGTCTTTGCTTAATAAGGAGTTTGACATGAAAGAACTCAGGGAAGCAAAGAAGATTCTTGGTATGGAGATCATCAGGGATCGGAGTCGCAAGATTCTGAGGGTGTCACAATCCGGGTATGTTTCTAAGATTTTAAATAATTTTAGAATAGACAATGGGAAATCGGTTCAGATGCCATTGGGTGGGCACTTCAAGCTGTCATTGAAGGATTGTCCGGTTAGGGATTGTGATGTTGAAAGGATGAGTAAGGTGCCGTATTCAAATGCGGTTGGGAGCTTAATGTACTTGATGGTGTGCACGAGGCCAGACATAGCGTATGCAGTAAGTGTTGTTAGCAGATATTTGGCGAATCCAGGTAAAAATCATTGGGAAGCAGTGAAGTGGATTTTGAAATATTTGCGGGGTACTGCAAACGTGGGTTTGGTGTTTGGGACAAATCATGGCAACCATGTGGACGTAACAGGTTTTGTTGATTCAGACTACGCAAAGGATCCGGATAAAGGTAGGTCAATCACAGGTTACGCGTTTTTAGTACAGGGATGTGTTGTAAGCTGGAAGGCAACGCTACAACACGTGGTGGCTCTTTCAACTACAGAGGCGGAGTATATGGCCCTTACGGAGGCTGTGAAGGAAGCTATTTGGCTAAAGGGACTCTTGGAAGAGTTGGGCGTGGAGCTTAACACTGTGGCAGTTAATTGTGATAATCAAGGCGCGATTCACTTATCGCGGAATCATGTTTTTCATGAAAGGACTAAGCACATCAATGTGCGTTATCACTTTATCAGATAGGTCTTGGAAGCAAAGACGGTTGAAGTTCTGAAGGTGGGTACTGAACACAATGCTGCGGATGCCTTGACGAAGGTGGTACCTGGACTTAAGTTTCAGCGTTGCTTGGAGTTGCTGAGCGTCGGTGTAGGCTAATATAAAGCCTAAGGTGGAAATTGTTACAATATTAGTCTCTATATTAGCTTATGAATAAGTCTAGGGGTCTTAGTGTTAAACTTTATTAGCCATGTATGTGTCGGTTTGTTTGGCTTGTGTCCCAAGCCCAAGACCTACGTTTCTTTCCTTTTAATTGTATAAGCCGACTAGATTCCTAGGCGGTTTGGGAGTCGGTTTCTTACCCCCTCATTCACTATAAATAGAGATGAGGGGGTGAGGGTTTATGTACATCATTCTTTCATACTAATCAAGGATCGATTAGGGTACTTACTTGTGCAAAGCTTCTCTTCTTTTTCTGTCGATATTGCTGTGTGTCATCTTCGCGATCTGGATTATTCCGCTCTAGTAATCAGGGTTGTTGGTCGACAAGACTGACAACTGGGGTCAACAATATATTTATTTCACACCGACTCAAAATAGATCGCTACACACTACGTCATTGTCAAAACTGCGAGTATATTTCTGATCTGTACATAGTCAAAGAATGAGGTCAAGCTTAAATCAGGTATTTTTCTACAAAACCTGTCATGTACTTAAAAATCAACCTTTTTAGCATGCAAGTTAATTAAGATTATTTCTCAAAACAAAGCTATGAATTATCCAATATAATAATCCAGAAATAATACTGATACTTCCATGTGGATGTTTTAAGTGAAATCTGGGTGTTAAAACAGCCCCCTCCACGGCCAAGTCATGTTGCACAGTTCTGGCGGTCAGTGTTGCTGAGTTGGGAACGTGTACACATAGTTGATCAATGTACCTTCAGCCTGGCCTGCCCTATCCTATTATATATATCCAGCATATTTTTTACCAAACCTCAACACCATCTGCCTCTATGTGACCATAAAAGAAATATTAATTTGTTTGGTTGCTCAGCTAATAAGTATGGCTTTTTGAATGTCGGGTGGTGCCTTGAGGAGGAATCTAGGAGCTATAGGTGGTTTTGGATTTTTCATGATGAACATGACAACTTATGTGAGCATTTTCCGAGAACCATGGAATTCGCACAGTTACAAGGTCGTAAAGGATACCAGCTATATCCAGCAAGGACTTATTATGGCCAAAAAACTATACCTAAAAAGTTGATAATGAAAGTGGAATAAGAGGTAGTGGTTCACACATTAACAACAGACATTCAATTATGTAAGAAGGTCAAAAGGGTGTTTAATATCCCTTCAAAGTCAAACGAAATACCAAGCTTTAAACTTTCTCCTTCTGAGAACCTGAACATATGGTTAAAAACTTTCTACTTCTCATTTTGCAGCAAAAAGCCCATGTTTCTGATTCGATTAGATTCCACGACGATTGTCATATATAGGAGATTATTGATGTTTGCTTTGCTGATGATCTCTTCTTATTTGCTCATGGGGATACTAATTCTGTAAATGTGATCAAGGAGGCGTTGGAAGAGTTTAAAGAAGTGTTTTGTCTTGTGCCGAGTATCCCTAAAAGTACAACTTATTTTTTCAATGTCTTGAATCATAGCAAGCTATCTATTCCTAAATTATATGCCATTTGTAGATGGAACTTTACTGGTAAAGTATCTTGGTGTTCAACTTATTTTTTTTTGGGTGAAAGGTGAACATATATTAATAAATTCCAACGATTACAATCAATAAAGAGAAACACATGGAATGGACATGCCCATCCATAATACAACTACTAATTCTATGATAGAAATCAAACAAAACAACTCTAAAAGACATACACTATTTTTGTCCCATATCAGACACCACTAAACATGATGTCTGATAACACTAGACAATATACATCTGATGGAGCATACCCTGCAACTTCTGCATAACCAATCCATATCAGTAACTATTGTTCACCTTTCTACCATAGGTTCATGACTACATTTCCTGCTCAAAGGACACCAAGCATCATTCAACCATCACCCACAATGACATTTGGCTACCTCAGACAGGCATCATCATGCAATCTATAGCACCCTGACACCTCAAAGAAGGGCTATACCCAATTGGATACATTTCCTAATCAGTTATCCTTAATCTACAATGGCAGCTTCAACCTCACTATATATAGACCAAAGATAAGCATAACCAGGCATCACCAATCAGGGAACACACACCTTCTAACAAGAAACCAACCTAACCTCCTAGGACTGCAATGTTAGGACCAAGAGGCCTCATCTTTCATGACGCTCTATTCCTAACAACTTGCAATCCTACACCACCAAGCTCATTATACCCCTCTCATTTGGGAAACCTACTTTATGAGACACATAACATTCAAAAAGAAATAACTATGCTAAATAACAAATACCGACTTCTCCCAAGACTAGTCTGCATAAGCTATAACCATAGAACTCTTTAATGAGTGAAATGTACTCAAGATACAAGGCCATCCAAATGTAATGAGCTTATGAAATGACACCACAACCCAGTATGTTACGCCCTTAGCAGGCCAATTGGGTTGTGGCAAACGGACCAAGAAAGCACCAAAGTGGCAAGACTCTTTTGTTATGGTCTAGGATTAATCTCCATATTTATCCCATTGTTTTAGGAATGTCTTTGTGTCAAAGAATTCTTGTTTCAGTATGTTTAGTATTTGTCTTGGGTTACAAGTTATTATTCGGCTATATATACCGAATGGATTATCAATAAAAGTCATAGTTTTGTCAAGTCAATATCTGCTTCTCTTCTCTTTTTCTTAAGGAGTCCGTGTCACACCCCAAAATTGGCGCAGCGGAATGACATTTACGGGGTATGACCTCATTGTCATGAACACAAGGTGTCACGATAGAGAAATACTAAATGTAATACATTGAACTGATAATAGTCACAAACTCTCAAAACGGGTTAAGTACAACATACAAAACAACATGAGTCTCAAAGTTACATAACATTACTAATCAATATCGGAATGCAACTCCACGAGATACAACCCGGGAGGGTCTTGACTAAGTCTGGCCACTACTCAACCTTCTATGGTACCTTCATTCTTAACAACTGAAAATGGTACTAGAAAACGTCAGCATAAAGTTGGTGAGCTCGTAGGTTTAAATGTTAAACCACGAAGCTGTGAATAATAGCGTGGGACAATAGTGAACAAGATATACAAATATGAGTACATAGTAACGATCACAAACTATCACAAACATAAAAAAAAAAAAAAAAACACGCATATTTGATTTACACTTAGTCTGGGTGCCATTTCCCAAATGATATACTGGGTGCCATTTCCCAAAATGATATACTGGGTGTCATTTCCCAAAATTATGCCCACAATGCATCACAAAACAGTTGAGCACATTCAAGTTAAGTCACACAATCTGAATTCACACAGTAAGGCACATATTGCAATTAAAACACACATATTGTCCAAAAACATGAAAACAGTATAATCACAGCATGAAAATAGTTAAAATATCATTTGAGTACAATTTTTCCCCAAGGAAAAACATAATGAAAAAGGGCCTACGAGAACTCGCCTTAGCAAAAGCAAATCCCGATTGGTAAATCGGCAAACGGTAAATTAAGCTTGATAACTCTAATCGCGACCTAAATGACACATATGTCTTAGGTTCGAAAACAAGGTCATGCACGCAAGTTCATACTTTACTTTATCACTTGTACATGTCGTTGTAATATTTATCGTCAAAATATAGTTGCGTCCATTTGATCATTTATTTAGAAAATCACCACTTTAGAAAACGTAACTTGTTTATCTTATGATCAAATTTTAGTTGTCATGTTAATAAGTATTTCAAAACTCTCTAACGTGCCTAATAAGTATATATAATGTTCTACCATTTTCGTTTACGTCATTTTAGCCAAAATAAAAGGGTCCAAAATTCACATTTTATTGTTCCATCAGCTTTTCTAATAGCCAAATAATAGGCTGTCAACGCATATGTTGACGTAAACTTTTCTTTTGGCCATAACTTTTGCGTCGTAGCTCCTTTTCTTATGTTTTACCTATCCACGCGAAGGTATTTAAGTATACTATTGGCTTTTGAAGGTCTAGGCTAGTCTAGATACCATTTATCATCAGTTTTTACCTCTCCAAATTCCTAACAGATTCATTAATTTTTTGAACGTAATGTTTTCGTCGTAAAAATTGAAATTAGCGTATCTTTTTCGTTACAAGCCCGTTTTAACTCATTCAAGCGGCTACGTTTTCGTTATTAAGTCTATTTTCTATATTTCTAGCCTAAAGTTATCACCACACTACTGATTTTTCTGTATTTACTAAAATGGGACAGAATTACATTAAATAATGCCAAACTAATTTTTTTCCAACTTTCTATCTATTATAACCTCTTGACAACCACTTCAAATCTAGTCCTAGTTCATCCATCAACTTCTCAACATAATAATAGTGATCTTGCCATAATTTTAACAATATTCAAAGGTCCATGTAAATAATCCTCAAGAATGTTTAAATATACAAGTTTACTAACATTCATTTTTATAAGGTTTATTACCACTTTCTTGTGAAGAGTTTTTACTAACTAGTTTTCTTGAAATCCAAAACTTTTTCAAAACATAATCTTTTGTCAAAAGATTTTTTTGAATGAAAATCATTATCAACATGTACCAAGTGATAACTAAGTATATACTTGCCTAGCATTATGACATAAAGAAAAACATGAAGTTTTTGTAATAGTACTTACAAGAGTAATTAGTGGGATGTGAGTTATAAAAAAATTGGTTAACCTCAAGATCAATGTTTCAAACCCTTGTTAGAACACCCTAGGAATGCTTGAACTTAGCCACCATCAAGATTTCTCCTTCCTTGCTCCTTATAGTGTGTCGAATTGTAGGTATACAATAGGAGGTGATTATATTTTTTTTGAACTAACTAGTGCAAGAATGAAGATAGTTGTGATCTATTTATACCAAAGACTTTTCAAGGTGTTGATAGTCAGTCAAAAAGTATCATGGGCCTTGGGGAGGGGGGTATGGCCGGTTGGGTATGGGGGGGGGGGGGGGGAAGACAAAGTCACCAAAATCTTTGTATAGCCATACTTTGAAATATTTTTCTTCCATGTTTTGTGCTTCCATGTTGGCTAATTAATGTGGTGTACAAATTTGTCTAACAATTATTTATGAGGCAAGGGGGGGGGGGGGGCGCGGCACATGTGGGAAAAATGGGATTTGAAGAATTGTTTTAATACAAGAATGTATATACTGTATGTATTGGGTGTTAAAAATAGGTATCGGTTGTTGGTTTGGTGATTAACGAAAGTTATACGTAAT